>APFE031060840.1:1410-32841 GCA_000404065.3 Pinus taeda | reverse complement strand
TATATATATATACACATCATTGTCTCGATGGAGCACATCATGTCATCAACCAGTGAAAAGGGTGATCCCAAAGTAATAGGTAGTTAATTATCTGGTAGGAAAAAAGAGTTCGGATGATGCTCCCATGTCAGAAGAAGCTCAAATGAAGCTCAAACGTGGTATTATTTTACCTATGTTTCTGTTTATTGTTAAATGTGATCCAATCTTATTGCCAGGTCTAAAGACTGGGCAATAAATGTTATTCAGACATATGTCTCTTGCAATGGGCATGAGCTAGAGAAACATCGAGTAATAACCATTTAAAATATTTTAACAATCTTGAAATATATGTTTTACTTCGAACTGAAACTTTTGTAACGAATTACACATTGAACTAACTATTTCAGTTCCATTTCAAATCCCATTTCAAATCGGATAATATACAATCCATTTGTGTTGTCCTTGCAGACCTCAGCAGGGACTACCGCCATGACAGTGGCTCCTTGTTTTCTTTAGATTATCGTTTTTCATTTGCTTGACTACTCAATTAGACTTCGTGTTAAGACTTAGCTCGTGGGATTCACTATAATATTTCTACTCTTTCCTTTTAGAGAAATGCAATATATAAAATTTTCACATCACATTTTTTATACGTATACAACCTTGGTAATGATGCATCATGGGGCATATAAAAATGTTGAATCTCCCTCTTTCGAGTGAATCTTTCATATATGGTGATTTTGGAAATTTGACATAGTCTTGGGTTTTCATTTGATTATTCTCGGGTGTAAAAGTTTTTTTTTTTTTTTTTTAACTTTATTCTTTACCATGATCATTATCTTATTACCTGTTAGTTTATTGTATTGGTGACATCCTAAAACTTTATTCTCTTATAGTTCCCTTTGGTAAATGATAGATAACCTTACATTTATTGCAATCCCAGCGATTTCCCTAAGTTTTTAGAAACCACTATTGGGGTCACAATCCCCCATCATATTTAGTGAGAACACTCTATTTTGGTAAAATTTCATCTCACTTTGATCTCTTTTGGAACCTTAATAATTGTGATTAATCATTTCATTTTCACATTGTATGAGCAATGACTTTGTTGCCTAATCTATTTTTTTGGAAAAAAAAAGAAGTTGTTTTTTCACCTATTACACATGGATAATTTTGACACATACGATTTGGAACTCAAATTTTATAGACTAACATGAATAAAGAGTTTCATGTGCCGATTTTCCCTATAGCATTGTTTCATTCCATAAAAACTAGTTTCCTATAGATAGGTTGTTCCCCTCTATCTCTTTCTTCACACACATGCTCTTATACATTCATTAATGAATGTATTGTAATATTAGTGTTCTATATTAGCTCGATATATGCTCTTTCATCTTACTTAAGTTGTCATCTCCACATTCCTCCATATTTAGGTAGACATTTTAGTTGTTATATATGATTCTTAGTTACTAGTTTGGCTCTTTCCCTTAAGATTTTAGGCCTCGACATTGCATCTCATGGTAATTTTAGAGTTCTTTCACTTATCAATTTTATTGAACTCCTTTGCAAATCCTTACCGTAAAGAAGGTATTTTGTATAACTTCTAGATATCATATGGTATTGGATCTTACACAAGTTCTTTATCCATTATCTGTGTTTTAGTTTATATTTATCTTTCTTTCTTGGTGGTTGAAATCTTGCCTCTTAGATTTTTTCTTGGATATAATATTCTATCATCATTTTAATGATTTACTCTTCTCACTTTGTTTATTATTCTTTTATTATCACCTCACAGGAAGGATTGTGTAAGGTAGGAGGAGCGTCCATCTATTGAGGAAATGGGTTACATCACATTTTACTATATTTTATTAGATTTATTATTTTTTTGTTCACTAGTTCATTTTATATATGTGTTTATGAAAATTTGAACACTTATTTTCTTTTATAAGAGTCCAAGTGTCTTTTACAGATATTAAGGAGGTTCAACCGTACATAATTTTATTGCTTATTGTTTTCCTTTTTCAAGTAGAATTCTTCTCTTACCTATGTTCCT
This sequence comes from Pinus taeda, assembly GCA_000404065.3. Taxonomy (NCBI): domain Eukaryota; kingdom Viridiplantae; phylum Streptophyta; class Pinopsida; order Pinales; family Pinaceae; genus Pinus; species Pinus taeda. The sequence continues at coordinate 30,809 of APFE031060840.1, read as the reverse complement.
ATAATTAAATGGTTTTACATAACTAACTAATTAGTTGACTCTCTATCTCACAAAGTAACTTGAGAATAAATATCTAATTCACTATGATTTTTGTTTGCATTTGGGTTGAGAAAAAATTTGAAACGTTCCATATTCATTAGTGTTCACAATTTTTAAGAACAAAGAAAAAGTGTGATTAATAATTCATTCTATGGCCTAGTATGATCTGTAAGCATGTCCATCCGTTATCAAAGTTGAAATTTTGCTCATGTCAGCCAAAATAAAAAAATCTAAAAATAAAAATAATTAATTTAAATGTTTTATATAGTTATTCAAATTCAACTTATATGATAAAATAACTATTAAATGCATAAGATAATTGGATTGTAATACAATTATCTTATGTGTTTAATAGTTATTTTATCATATACATTAAATTTGAATGGATCATAAATTCACCTTCAACAAAAAAAATCATCACATTAAAATTCCAAATGGTAAACTTTTAAACATCTTTAGTCTTTACTAAAGTCAATACCATTTAATACAATAAAGTAAAAAGGTTGTTTCAACACAAAGAATTAAAATCTTGCTCCAAAATATTTTAATATTTCTTTTAATTAAGTATTTGTAAAATGAATCTTTAAAAGTAAAACCATATCGTATGGATATATTAAAATATCTAAATACATAAATATTTCCACAACAAAGTTGTAATATTTGAAAATTTTGTTATCATGCCATGTACAAAAATATCATTAAATCTAATATTAATATTAATATATTATAATATTAATATTATAAATTTAATATTATTAAATCTAATATTAATATATTATAGCATTAATATTATAAATTTAATAACTCAAGGTTAATACAATATTAAATTTGTTATATTATAATATATATTAATATATCATGATATATATTAACTCTAGATATATATGGGAGGGAAGGGCAAGGACAAAGTTCAATAGAGGTGGAGAGATTGAGGGAGTGAGAGGAAAGGAGAGAAAGGATGAGAGAGGACTTGAGAGACAGGAGGAGAGAGGGAGGGATAGATAAATGGAGTTGGAAGAAAAGAGAGGGAGGGAAGAAGAATCACATAGGGTGAGAAAAGTGGAGAGAGAGAGAGAGGGAGTGACAAGGGTGAGATGGAGAGACTGTGTATATGTTTGTTTTGGGCATGGAATCCCCCTAAGGCATGTTTTGGGGCTCAATACCCAAGTTTTGACCCAATCTTGTTGTAAAGCTTAGTGAATTGTGGGCGTGGGGCGTGAAAGTATGATAGAGTCACAAGGTTGTCTGCCCTAGTTTTTTAATGTAATGTCAGCTAAATAGACCTACCCATGGTCCATGGATCATGGGATTGTATAAATAGAGTGAGGTTGTAAGTGTAAAAGAGGAGATAGACATAATGGAGAATAGAGAATGAGCATGAGAAGTCTAAGTGATTCAGTCAGAGTGTGAAGAGTGTCTTTGGGTTGTAGAGTAGGAGAAGGCTCTGCAACTGAGTGCACAGAGGCCTAGTAGTCTGCAACTGAGTGCGTAGACCCCTGCAACTGAGTGCGCAAGGCAAGTCGAGTCTGTAACCATGGAAAGAACCAATAAAGAGAAGTTTGGTTATAATTATGTGTATCTATTCTTGGTTTAATGCATGATAGATATAACTTGCAAATATACTGTTTATTTACTACGTGCACCTATATGACTATTTTATGTTTCTAAGTATAACTTAAAGCAGTCAAGTAGGCAAAAATAATTAAGTAACAATGGAATATAAGTAAGGTCTTCGGTAATAGTGAAAACTATCGCAAAGCCCCTGGGTAGGGCTGTGCAAAGACAATGTATCAGGTTGCGAGAAACGGGAAGGTGCGCGAAGCAACCTGTGCACAAGGAGAAACTGCGAACCAGTTGAACTCATCAGACATCTCCATGGTTGAAACTTGGTTCTAGCACCCTCCCATACTACTTCAAGTAAGACCTCAGTCCGCATTCTGCAAATTGTTGCCAAAAAGAACAGTAGTACCAGGATTTGTTTGGCTAATTAACTTTGAACCTGGGTCAGGCCCCAACAAGCCAACAAATGGTTCCATTGCTAGGACCAGGATATGCATAAAGATGTTTGATGTCATACCACTAGAATTCGACAAAGAAGGGAATTGAGAAGTGGTTGGACAGGAAAATTCATGAGTTCGCAGTGTAGGAAAATAGGAATCTGTGATGATCAAAGGAAGAGTGGTTAGATTGCTACTTGTATATGGAGATCCACAAAATTTTCTTTGCATCCTTCCCCACTGAGTTGTATGAGTGGATCGTGAAGCTAGCAGATAGCCAAGGAAGGTCTAAACTTGACAAACCTATTGTGTGGACTCTAGAGTTGGTGCGTAGACTCGAAGCATTGGAAGATAGGATCGCACACATTGTCAATCACTGGTTGGATTGAATCATCGGAGGGTTCATCACCGAATTCATGGTAGATAATTCATATAGCTATAGCGAGGCAGAACGACACTTCCTCAAGGGACTGCAAGGTAAGTACGTTAAATCTTTGAACACTTGGATTAAAATGCTATTGTGTGAAAAGTGGGTTATGCGAATAGATTGATGTTTGGGTCTACGCGGAGTGGGAGGATCTATAGAAACATAGGTAGCACAGAACTAGAAACTAGCCCCTTGATTTCACCTCCACGTGGAGACGAAGAAGAACTAACGAAGGTTTCACCAAGAAGTGTGATCAATCTGATAAAGTAGAGAATTCTACGCATATCACCCCGACCCAAACCACCACCAATTTCACTATCTTCACCCTGGCTTCGCCCATACCACCTCTGCCACCTCCGCGAAGTAGTATGGCCAACGCGATAAAGCTACCAGTGTTCAAGGAAGTAGGGAATGAAGATCCAGACCAATTTTGGTTCATGGTAAAAGAGGTATGGGAATCACAGGGTGTCATGGACGACAATATAAAGAAGCCAACATTGGTCAATGCTCTGCAGGTTCGCATGCTAACCTGGTACATTAAGAATTCCAATGACAATCCAAATGCGGGGATAGCAGATCTCCAAGCTATGCTAAACAAGGAATTTAGTAGACCAAAACCAAAGACACAGTCGATCATTGGCTTCAAGGAAATCACAATGCTATGACGTGAAACCCTGTGGGAGCTGGATCAAAGATTGAAGTGCACAATTTGTGAAGTGAACATGACACTAACATATGGGAAACATCGCGAATGGTTTGTAGCATTATTAACACCACATTTACGGAATGCATTGTCACAACAAAGGCTAAAGGCTTGGAGGTCGCGATGAGATTACACGAGACTCCGATGCAAGATCCAAACCTGCGAGTCCAGTAAATGCACGCGCAGTTGAAAAACTTGTGCCTTGAGATGCATAGTTTGAAACAAGACAGGACAGCTCGTTTAGAAGTGTGCAACGAGGTATGGTGCGTAAAATGCAAGGGCCAGGGGCATGACAAGGACCACTGCCTGGTGTTCTCGAATTACCTTGCAGGAGGAGGACCAATGCCATTGATACCGAAGGCACAAGTAGGACCAAGCATGACACTTGCATTCTGGTTCATGATTTGTCAGATAGGAGGGAAGCATGTGACAAATAATTGCCATCTATTACAAAAGCATACACAAAATTCTCAGTAGTTGTTCTGTAATTTCTGCATGTCAGTAGGCCATGATGAGTGCACCTTTAGAAGTTATAAACTGATGATGGATCAGACTCCTACCTATAGAGTTAAGGCTGAAACACGGGCCCTTGATCAAAAAGCATGAATGGCGCACACTAGATTTCAGTGGCGCAGATGAGGCCAAGGAGGAATGGGACTAGGAAGAGGTCACAGCCAACTAATATGTTATAATTGCAGAGGGTCAGGACATTATGCCCACAACTACACAAATCCAACACGACCATCATGCTTGTATTGTGCATTGTTCGATCATGAGATAGAGGATTATCCAATAGTGAAAGAGAGGATGCACAATAAAGGAGCACTCCAACCTCCCTCGACTCAGAACTTGCAAATGATGAGGTCTAAACTGCACAAGGAAGAGCCTAATGTAAATATTGTGCTCTGAAGTGGTACTACGATAGGGGATGACAAGGGCAAGAAACTTGAATAAAGTACCCAGGTTCACAAGGCTCCAATGAAGGAACCTAAATTTGATTTGGAGCACGCTAAAGAGACATTCATGGAAGGTAAGAGGAGCTTCGTGGATGCCTCCACTTCAAGAAGTAAAGACATACTGGAACCAGAAATGAACCCATTGATGCTCACTACATTCTTAGAGACATGCATTAAGTTGTTTCGTAAAAGCAAGGCTATGAAGGGGTTGCAAGAACTCATAACTAGATGCACTGGGACCACGCCAGGAGAGCCGCGTGTAGTCCAAAAGCTTGAGAAGCACATTACGTGAATAGGAATGGAGATGAGATTGACCACACAGATTGAGGAGTATGAGATGGATCAAGTGATTCTGGTTCTAGTATCAGATGTGAACAGCTTGCCAAAGCAGACATGGGAGCACATGGGCAGGCTTGCATTGCAATGGTCTCCTATCCAACTACAAATGACAAACCAACAAAAGGTCCTATCTATGGGGATATTGTAGGGAATCACTGTAGATATCGAAGAAGTGAGCGTGCTAGCATATTTTGAAGTGATAGAGATTGTTGATGACAATAATCCCTATCCCGCATTACTGGAAATAGATTGGGCCACTGACATGAATCGAGTGATAAATCTAATGAAGCGTAAGATGACTTTTGAGAAAAATTCACTGCACGTAGTGGTACCTTTAGACCCTACATAAGGATCGTACTACACAGAACCAGTTTTCTAGAAAGACAATGACGATGATATGAACTGCATCTACAAGATAACCGCACGGGAGCAAGACTGGGTAAATCCCACTGTGGATGGTCAAATCTCTTGGGAGAGCGAAAGCTCCTGCACATCAGATTTTGACGAAGAGAGAACGATGGAAGAACTGGTTACAAGAGGTAACCATGCTCAACTGTAACATGATGACAAGGTCATTGCGCTGCATAGCAACAGAGACAAGAGACATGCCTATGTATGATGGGTTAAGTGAGGTGGAGGATTTCCTGAATGAATTTGAAAAAGAAGTGTCGGAACAAAAGTGTTTCAATGCTTTGAAATGGGTACTGTGCGCTATGCCTGCAAGGCAGTGGGGTACGCGCTAGCAGAATTTTGAGGACTGACATGAATGCAGAAGGACGATACGCCTACAATTTGGGAAGCCTCAGATGTGGATAAAAGCCAAGTATGGCTGGCAAAATGGCTTGCGTGCGCACCTTTCTAGATGGATAAAAGCATATGGTGTGCAACCTGCATGAAGGCACACCATCCGCGCGATAGGAAACACGATCGGTAAGCAAGAGTGGGCAAGACAATGGCATGAACAACCCCTCCGTTTGGGACTAGGAGGTATGATAAAACCAAGTGCGTAGAAGGTTATCCACACAGAAGCCTTTGAAAAAGTGTGTGAAGTGTTGAGCAGGGTCAACAAAGCCAAACGAACTGACTAGGACCTACATGTAACATCAGTTCTATGGGTGTATAGAACCACTTGCAAGAACCTGACCACACAGACACTGCAAGGCTGGAATATGAGACAAAGATTGTAATCCCTCTAGTACTTGAAAAGCCTAATCCAACACTAGTAGGGACGACGGTTCACGGAACCTTGGAAGTAGAAATCCAATAGAGAAACCTTAGACTCCAAGAACTTAAAGAAGAAAGGGTACGTTTAAGGAAGAAAAGCACTCCAGTGGACACAGAATTCAAGAAGCTAGAGGACAACATAAAGGAAGATTTTTTCAATAAAATGACTAGGATGGTAAGGTAGGGTGCATACAATCATGATGACAATTTTGAGCACTATCGTCATGTATTGATCAGTCAGATGGCTTGGCTTGGACTGCATAGTGCTAAGCATAGTGACCAGAGTAGCGCATTATAGATGATAAAGTGTGCAATGCCTACCATAACAATAAAAGGTGGGGATTCTCCAGGAAACATGATGGATGATAGGATGAAACTTTTCACAGGTGGTGCAACCACCTGAATAGCTGAAGGAAGGACAACCTTAGCACTCCAAGCAGTTGAAAGGAAGCGTGGGACTATAAACTACTCTACCCAAGAGCTACGCGATTTTGGAACTGTGCGCAGAAGCAAAGAGTCACAAGGTGTGCAACCCGACATGGGGGGTTTCACTGCTACATGGTTTGGTTAGAAAGTGACCATTGAAGTCACTATTCATGATGGGATGCTCGACTTGAGGCCAAATGGAGTGGGCTGTAGGCATTTAAGACACGAATTATGGGCAAGATTTCGAAAAATATGCCACCAAGGAAGCATTAATGAACCAAATTTAGGGGGAATAGTAGAATTCAAATTCACAAAGGACTATAAAATACAAAGGGATACCCAGCAAACAACACTTGGTCATTTTCAAATTGAGTGATTGAGCAAAGCCCTGAGTGTTCTGAACTGAGTGTTGATTGAGCCCCTAAGTTTGTGACTGCTAGATTTCCAGACAAATATGGTGGAAACTACTCAAGACGTTATGAAGATAATCAAAATGGCCACTGGAGAGGCCGCACAGGCCCTGGCTATGTGAGATGCTCCAGAAGGAGTCGGGATTGTGGCAGAAATCCTGAAATATCTGCACATGCCAAGACATAAAAAGTACAAGCAAGCAATGGTTCCCATACGTGTGTCCTCGCAAAACCCACTGCACAACAAGCTATCAATGGAGGAGAGGGATAAATTCGTCACCATAGAGACGAATGAAGAATAAGATCTAGAGGATATTATCATCGTGAAGGAAGAGGATGAAGGCATGGAGGAGGACACTCAGCCTATGCACCTGCGACAAAATTGCCTGCCTATGTTCCCCCGTGAACAAGGAAGGTGAAAGTGCCCAAGGACCTGGACCAAACCAAGAGCTCGCCTTAAACCCTACTCCTCCTAGACAATATTATGTTTGAAGGCACACACTTGGGATGCATGCTGAGCCTGAAATTTGAAGATTGGGACCTCGCTAACCATGAGAAGTTCCCTCACCTTGAGACCAAGAACCTTATGAAGCCCAAGCAGAACACTGCATGGGAGTTACAAAGCTAAAGCCATGGAAGTGGTTGCGTGGAGTGGAGAAGGCTGGGCTACTAAACTTTCTATGGGTGCCGCATTTCCACCATGCCCCAATAACCATTTTTGTCATCAGGAAGCTACTTTACCTCATGCATGATGGGTGTTTGTGGCTAGAGGAGCCCATCCCCATCATAGTAAACTTGATTCACCATGTCTCTCAACTTCCATGCAAAGGAGAGGACCCCTTGGACATATCAAAAGGGAAGGGAAGTGACTTTTCCATCACCGAGGCCATGAAGAAAAAGTACAAGCTAGAAAACAAGAAAAGGGGTTATGCCATCTCCAGCATCAAGGAGAAAGCAGTGCAAGTGGTGACCCAAATCTTGGCAGGAAATGTCATGCGCAAGTGCCACACAGACGAAGTACCCTTGCCGGTGGTAGCATTGTCTGAGTAGTGCTAGTTTGAATTCCTCTACAAGGAGATTTTAGAAAATTTCTGCGAATTGTAGGAACAAGAAAAAAAATTCCACTATGCATGGTTGTTGTTGCCCATAGTGCTCGTGGTTGGGGAATTGCTGGAGGATAGTCAATTCGCTATAATTGACAGGGATTTACGAGAGGACGTGAAGTACGCTTCGCTCTGGGCCATAAAGGATGCTAAGAGGATACACGACAACAAAATCTTCTAGTTGTTCATAAAGATGAACCTCAGAATGGGATCAACCATAAGCCATGGTTGCCATCCACTATTTACAACAATTTGTAGAGTTTTTCAGAATTTAAAGTGGACATGCATAATATTTATATCAAGGTGCACAAGAACCTGACTAAACAGTGGACAAAGCTACCCTTCGTAGCCATTGACGACTTCATTTTCAATGTACTAGTGGCATGGCCATCAGAGTGGTGTGATCCAAACATCGCAGAGATCGAGAATTTGGTGACGTAAAAGAAGAAATATGAGGCCAAGTTGTGCATTGCACAATTGGTCGAAAAGCGAAGGAAGGAAGTAGCGGCAGTAGAAGTACAAGTGGCAGAGGATGCGGCACAAAAAGCTGCTGCTTAGCAAAAGGCTGTAGTAGCAGTAGCAGTAGCAGCACAGGAGGCAGCAGCGAAGGCAGACAAGGGTCACACAACACATGCGCAGGAAGCATAGGGAGCAGAGATAGAAGGAGGAGGTGTGGACCCACGAACTACATCGACACAGCTGAAGCGCCAACACCCAATAGAGCATGAAGGGTCACATAAGAAGGTCAAGGCATCAATGTTGTCCATTGGCCCGATCATCCTAACCAAGGGTGATCTGCATGACATTAGCAAAACTGTGTGTGATGTCATTTCTAAGGCTCTCCAAGATTTCATACAGGAGAACCAGATTGTGTTGGGGGCCCTTAGAGCATAGTTGCAAGAATTACAGGTGCGCCCTCCTCAGGTTGGTACCCTTTCAACCAACCTCACAGTTGGATCCACGAAATCAGAGCAGATATTGTGTGCGTGGATGAGGAACACCATAGTGCTACCGAAAGGGGCACTAGTGAAATCAAATGCGGTCGACAGGCATTTGTTTAGCACACTAAAAGGTCTTGATATTAATCTAGCTGCACTCCCATGCGAGACCTTATATTTTTGTAGGATGGGATAACTGCAGGGCTACGAGCTAGGAAGAGCCACATGCTCCATGTCCTGAGTTAGCAGAAAATAAATATTGAACAACTAAGCTTCCAACCTGACGGATTGGTGTCACAAAATCAACAGTTGGTATAGGTGATAGACAATGCTTGCCAAAGCGTCCCAGAGCTGGCCATCCCAGTAGACATACCAGCGGAGGTGTGGATCCATAGGTTAGCAGCAGGGGTCTACGAGGCGAGGGAAGAAATGACAAAGGTTCATTTGGAGCTGAATCTTCATATCCCTTATCGGCGGTTAAAGACGTAGCCATCCACTCCCCCAGAAGTCAGAGAATAGCATGCTAGCGCTATCACAGTAAGGTTGGAGGAAATTGGAGGTGTAGTACGAGACTGCACTAGTATGTTGGAAGAATCACTTGACGTCCTCTCGAATCTGTAGGAGGACCCCAACATCGAGCGCTTAGAGACAGAGGCACGAGAACTCCAACTACAGTATGATATTGTCTGAGGAACTGCGTAGATGGTGTTCCTCACTTAGAGGCTTTCACGGATACAACAAGTTAAAGCACTGAAGGAGTAGGTGGACGCGATAGTCCTAAAGGTGCATGCTCAGCCTTAGATCGACGAGGCCTTCACCATCACGGTAGAAATTGAAGGCAATCTTGCACACATGCACAAGATGCACACATTGATGTAGAGAAGTGCTCCTCACATAGAAGTCTTTGAACAACGTATGCAGCAGATCCAACAAGTAGCAGCTCAGTGCATTGTTGACCTCCGCGCAGCTCGAGAATAGTTGGAGGGACTCTGTGTAAAGATCGTCGCACTGACAGAGTGACTCGAGGGCGAGTCATCATGTTTGTGTTGGGGTCCTGTTGGGCATGGAATCGCCCCAAGGCATGTTTTGGGACTCAAAACCCAAGTTTTGACCCAATCTTGTTGTAAAGCTCCTTAAATTGTAGGAGTTGGGCATGAAAGTATGATAGAGTCACATAGTTTTCCTCCCTAGTTTTGTAATGTAATGTTGGCTGGATAGACCTACCCATGGTCCATAGACCATGGGATTGTATAAATAGAGTGAGGCTCTAACTGTAAAAGAGGAGATATGCATAATGGAGAATAGAGGATGAACATGATAAGTCTAGGTGATTGACTCACAGTGTGAAGTGTGCCTTTGGGTCATAGAGTAGGAGAAGGCTTTGCAGTTGAGTGCGCAGAGGCCTAGTGGTCTACGGCTGAGTGCACAGACCCCTGCAGCTGAGTGCATAGGATGACTCGAGTCTGTAACCATGGAAAGAATCAATAAAGAAAAGTTTGGTTATAATTTTGTGTATATATTCTTAGGTTAATGCATGATTGACATAATTTGCAAATATATTGTTTATTTACTACGCACACCTGTATGAATGTTTTATGTTGTTAAGTATAACTTAAAGCACTCAAGTAGGCAAAGATAATTAATTAACATTGGAATATAATCAAGGTCTTGGGTAATAGTGCAAAACATGACACAACCCCTAGGTAGGGCTGCGTGAAGGCAGTGTATCACTTCGCGATGAATGGGATGGTGCGCGAAGCAACCTGCATGCAAGGAGAAACTTTGGACTAGTTGAACTCTTCATACATCACCAAGGTGAGGAAACTTGGTTCTAGCACCGTCCCATACTACTTCAGGTGGGACCTCAGTCCGCACTCCATGGATTTTTTCTTAAAGGGCCAGTAGTATTAGGATTTGTTTGGATAATTAACTCTGAACCTAAGTCAAGCCCCAACAAGCCAACGGTTTGGGTGTGAGATATAGAGAAAAGGGGAGAGAGAATCAGATATAGTGACATATTTGGAGGGAGGAATGAGAGAGAGAGACAAAGACAGAGAGATAAGGGGGAAAGACAAAGGGGGGAAGGAGACAAAGGGAGAGAGAGGAGGGAACAGAGCTTGGACGTGAGAGAGAAAACAATAGAGGAATGGAGAGAAAGAGGGAGGTAAGAAGAAGGAAACAGAGAGAGAAAGGTAGAGTGAGAGAGGGAGTGATAAGGGAGATGGAGAGAGAGGGAAAGAGAAGAGAAAGAGGGAAGAGAGATAGAAGGGGAGAGATATGGAGAGAAGGGGAATAAAGAGAAAGAGGGAGAGGAAGAGGGAGGGATAGGAAGAGGAAGGGAATGATTGATAAATATGCAGAAAGAGTGTGTATTTTTTGGGGGTGATATAGAGAGACAAAGATATATATATATATATATATATATATATATATATATATATATATATATATATTTATATATATATATTATATATATATATATATATATATATATATTATATATATATATATATTATATATATATATATATATATATATATGGAAGGTGAAGAGAGGGAAGAAGAGGGAAATAGAGAGAAAGGAAGATATAGATAGATATGGAGGGAGAAAGGACTTGTGTTTGGGGAGGGGGGTGAGATAGGGAGACAAAGAAGGAGAGATGGAGGGAGATATAGATATACATAGAGCGGGGAGAGAAGGAAGAAGAATTATTGCACTAGATGCATTGATTTCAGTGTACATGGTGATTTCCAATTCTGTTTGATTGCTTGCATTGAAGCAGATCAAATGAAGGACATGAGAGAGGGGGAATGAAGAGAGAGAGAAGGAGAGGAGTGAGAGAGGGAGAGAATGGTAAGAGAGAGAGAGGGAGACACAATGATGGAGGGGGGAGATAGGGGCTGATGGGGAAGAAACAGAAGGAGATAAGGAGGGAGACAATGATCCATAGGTTGTTTGTTTTTAGGATTCTCCACTTTTTTGAAAGCTTTGATTCCCTTATCAGTGGTACCTAGAATGTATGGAAGGTGAACCTTACCAACACAATCATCCATAGGCTATTTGTTTTTAATATTCTCCACTTTTTTAAAAGATTTGATTTCCTTATCAGTGGTACCTAGAATGTAGGGAAGGTGAACGTTACCAACACAATCATCCATAGGCTGTTTGTTTTTAGGATTCTCTGCTTTTTTGAAAGCTTTGATTCCCTTATGAGTGGTACCTAGAATGTAGGGAAGGTGAAACTTACTAGCACAATCATCCATAGGTTGTTTGTTTATAGGATTCTCCACTATTTTTAAATCTTTGATTCCATTATTAGTAGTACCTAGAGTGTAGGGAAGGTCAGCCTTACCATCATAATCATCAATAGGTTGTTTTTTTTTAGGATTCTCCTCTTTTTTGAAAGCTTTGATTCCTTTCTCAAAGGTACCTAGAATGTAAGGAAGGTGAACCTTACCAGCACAATCATCCATAGGTTGTTTGCTTTTAGGATTCTCCGCTTTTTTGAAAGCTTTGATTCCCTTACCAGTGGTATCTAGAATGTAGGGAAGGTGAACCTTACCAACACAATCATCCATAGGTTGTTTATTTTTAGGATTCTCCACTTTTTTGAAAGCTTTGATTCCCTTATCAGTGGTACCCAGAATGTAGGGAAGGTGAACCTTGCCAGCACAATCATCCATAGGTTGTTTGTTTTAGGATTCTTCACTTTTTTGAAAGCTTTGATTCCCTTATCAGTGGTACCTATAATGCAGGGAAGGTGAACCTTACCAGCACAATAATACATAGGTTGTTTGTTTTTAGGATTCTTCACTTTTTTGAAATATTTGATTCCCTTCTCAAGGGCACCTAGAATGTAGCGAAGGTGAACCTTACTAGCAAAATCATCCATTGGTTGTTTGCTTTTAGGATTCTCCTCTTTTTTGAAAGCTTTGATTCCCTTATCAGTGGTATCTAAAATGTAGGGAAGGTGAACCTTACCAACACAATCATCCATAGGTTGTTTATCTTTAGGATTCTCCATTTTTTTGAAAGCTTTGATTCTCTTATCAGTGGTACCTAGAATGTAGGGAAGGTGAACCTTACCATCACAATCATCCATAGGTTGTTTGTTTTAGGACTCTTCACTTTTTTGAAAGCTTTGATTCCCTTATCAGTGGTACCTAGAATGTAGTGAAGGTTAACCTTACGAGCACAATAATCTAGATCAAGATCATTTCGATCATGAGAAAAACTACCTCTTGGATGTTTTTGAAAAGAATGGGTATAGAAGACACTACAGAATCAAAGCTTTCAGAAAGGCGGAGAATCCTGGAAACAAGAAACCTATGGATGATTGTGCTCATAAGGTTCACCTTCTCTACATTCTAGGTACCACTCATAATATCTCTTACATTTGAAAAGAAATAATATAAAAACCACATTCAAACCCATGAATGCCATCAACAGATGTCTGAAATTGGTAAAAGATCCTATTGATCCTAAACACCACAAAGGGGTTTATTTGATTCCATGTTCATGTGGAAAATCCTACATTTGTGAAACCGATCAATCTATATCAACTTTCCAAAACCTCATCTTTGGTCGAACACTATAGTAAAACTAGTCATCACATTTCTATCGAGAACTCTAGTGTTGTGGCCAAAATTGATCATTATCACCATAGATAGAGAATCTATCAAAATAGGAAAACATCCCAACAACCCATATTATGATTATGGTTGGAAAATAAGCGATAATTTGATTCTCATGGTAACTGGGGATTCTACCTCCTCCTAAATGCTCCTTGCCCCATTATCTCTAGGTCCTCCTTAAAGTTCACCAATCCCAAAAAATATTAAAATAATATTTGAGTAAAAAACAAATCAAGAATGCACTCTCTCAATCTTTAAATAATTTATATCAAAATTAATTTCTTTAAGTTGTAATAGCAACATCACCAACAAAAATATTAAATTAATATTTGAATAAACAACATAATCGAGAATGCCTCTTTCAATCTTTAAATAATTTATATCAAAATAGAATTCTTTTAAATTATAATATAAACATCACTAATAAAGAATTATTAAATAATATTTGAATAAACAAACATAATCTAGAATTTTCAATTTTAAATAGTTTATATCAAAAAGAAATTCCTTTTAAATTGTAATAGCAATAGCACTAACAAAATAATTTAATAATTATTGATTATGCAAATTATAAATATCCATAAAGTAGGAGAATATTAAATTAAGATAAGTTAAGTATCATCAACAACATTAAGTTCTAATTATTATATGAAAAATAATAAAAATAAAAATTCAATTAATAATACATACAAGATTAAATCATGTTTCAATTAGAAAACAAAAATTTGTAAGCTTACAACATTAAATATTAATGTCAATATTAAAAGTTAAACATTAACAATCTTAACTAATTGGTTATGGAGATAACAATAAGTTAGCTAACCATCATAAATAACATGAGGTCATAACAATTAATTTTAACTTTAATCATTTAATCAACAACTAAAAATACAATTATCAAAAGAGTCTAAAAAGCATCAATAAAAATAAAAATAATAATTTATAATAATATCAAATAATTAAACTAAATCTATTTCATAGCATTATCAAATATGTTGGCTCCATGCTTTCCCATCCCAAACCTGTCCTCTATTTATTACCCCATTAATCTTTGACTTATTCACTCATCAAATCCTGATGATGAACCACAGAGGTTGGTTCGAAATGTCGATTACAAAAAACATGAATGTGATGAATCTGAAAGATATCACTTTATAAAATTTATCTCAAACATATACATAATAATGATAATCAAAAAACGTATCATTGTTGTCGTCAACTCGAACGAGCCTAGATCCATCTAACTCTGGATCTATCATGCGTTGAGAGGGATCAAATCCCTCGAGGTGCAAACCTTTCCTCAAATTCCACACTCCAAAAAGAAGGTTTGCACCTCTAGGTATTTGATCCCTCTTGGCACATGATAGATCCAAAGTTAGATGGATCTAGGCTAGTTTATTTTAAAATGTACAAGTTATCTAGATAATTGGAATGAAAAATAAGATACAACCATAATGCACTAAGTTAGTTAACAACATGAATAAAGCTTAAGTGTGCCTTCACTTCCTCTTATTTCCTTGCTTTCTCATTTTTTCCCAAAGATCTAGTGGGACTCCATTTTACCAAGCCCAACCACCATATTCTATCCATGCTAGCTTAGCCAACACTATTTTATCAATGAGATGGCTTATCTCTATTTGAGTAGAGAGTCTCACGCTACACTCCAGTATAATTTCATGTAAAGTTACTAGAAGTAAAAAAATATTAATAATAAAATATTTAGAAGTGAAATATTCTCTAAATAAGAAAACAATCTTCACATATACATTTATATATAAAAAATAATTGTTAAAAGAAAATATTTTAATGTTATATATAATAAAATATTCATTTTGGGCTATCAATAGAATATCATAATATGAATGCCAACTATGTAAATATTATATATGGGAAAAAAATATATATGGTTTAAACATTTCAAGTATTATTCTTGGTACTGTATATAGCATTCAAAGCTACAATTTCAACAATGAAAAATTACACTTTGTATTTTGCACTACATTATAGAGCTTTCAAAAATATGATTTAAACAATGAAAACTACGCATTTTGTTTTGCACTCTAAAAGAAGTTTGCACTTGAAGAAATTTGATCCCTCTTGGCTCATGTCAGATCCCTACTTAATATGGATCTATATTGACTATATCTTTGATCCCTCTCTCTCATAGGATTATTTGTCCTCTTAAAATAAATATAGTGAAAATATTTGTTTTCCTTAAAGTGAAAATAATATTCTAGGAACTTCATTTAGAGTGAAAAGGGATTTGATGACTCTCAACACTTGTTTTAGATTTAGTGTAAGATGAAATCTAGGCTTGTTTATTATTAGTTTTTATTAAAGTTATTTATGATGTGTGTGCATAAATTGCTCTTCAATAATATATGTATGTTATATATAATATATATATATATATATATATATATATATATATATATAGAATTTGTGCTTTCTATGGAATGGTGTGGTTATGACTTCTATGAAATGTCCTAATCTCTAAATTACATAAACGTCCCCTTTTAGTATGTTCAATGTTGTGACTATGGGTATTTAGATAGATATTTCTTGATGAATTTTTTGAAAGGGGAATGGAGGAGAATGATAAATTAAAAGTACAATTTTGTGGTCTTCAATAAAGTTGTTTCTAAAGAAAATGGAGATGATAATAAGGGGTGTAAGTTTTGATATCTAAATGGAAGAAGAAAATTGTCACAATGTTTCACTTTGTCGATCTGTAAATTGTTTTGGATATTCCATTTGACAATTGATCACAACACATCTAATAATACTTATACTTAAAATCTGAAATCTACACTATGAGGGTTATTTTATTTAGGCTTATGCATTTATTAAGTTATTATTTTCTTGCATGTAATATATAACATATTGAAAATAGATAATAGAAGTAAATATAATAATTGATAACCACAATATCTCAATATATGATTTGGGAAACACTTATGGAAGAAAACCTAGCTAGAAGGTGAGACTGCTCTAGTGTCTCTTACGTTGAGTGGAAATGGATGGAAGTACAAAGGAGGGAGACTTGTGAAATGTGGACTGATATAGTAAACATATCCTATATAATTTTTCTCTCTGTATCCCCTCTCATCTACTTTTCTCATCTATGGAACAAAATACACCAGAATGGAATGAAACCCCTTTTCTTCAAAATGGCCTAGTTATAACACAACTTGATAGCCTACTAATGGTTAGACTCGACTCATCCAACTCTTAACTAGAGTTAAAATAATTACTCTTCTAGATTATATATCATCATGATCATGTTTATAACCCATTTTCCATGGATAATGGTAACTAATATGCCATATCTTGAATCGTGGTGTTTAAAATATGAAGGTCAGCTTCCAAATAGAAAAACTTTGGATATAAACTTTGATTAAGGTGATTCATTCATCATTGGAAATGTATCTATATGTAGAATATAAATAGGGGGTGACACACCTAAGTGGCAGTTTTTCCCCTAGAAATAACCATTTAATTGCTCAAAGTACATCTAGAAGGTTTCAGACCCTAATTCACCAGACTGGGATCCACTAGTAAAAATGGTCTTGGGAGTTTATTCCTCCCATTTTTCCATTCTAAAAGCATCAAGAGGGGAGAAAAATAATACAATGATTGAATATAGATAATTTTTATTACTTGTTACAATTATAGGTAAAAACATTTTCTCTTTTAAGCTTTGGAAGTCTTTGTAGTAGCCAAGTCTATGGCCTATATGAAGGGCATAAGCCTTATTTAGAAAACTTGTTATCCTAAGATTTCATAAAGAAGGAAAGGTTAGCTATAGAGATATTTATTATCAAAAGGGTGGAGATATATGGAACCATAGAAAGAAGTGAACCCTTGATTATCTTTTCTATTCATAATTAGAGAAATATAGGATGACCAATGGTGATCCTATCAAGCTAGAGCACATATTGAGGAATCACAGAATTGGAGGGGAAGGTTTTTTTAAGGGACAAGAAAAAATTATTATGGGAGAATACACCATGGCATACTCAAATAACTATATCCTAGGTGGTGGATAGAGATGACTATGACCATTTCAAAATCCTACTTCAAATTAATAAAGAGAACATTTATTCTCATAGTGCTTTCAAGCTCAATCGTTCTTGATTGGATGATAAGGAATTTTTTGATTTAGTAAAGAAAAAGTGGAAAGGACATGGTGACACTTCAAGGAATTACCTCAAGGGATTAAAATTAGTGGTAGCTCTATGGGAATACAATGAATTCAATAATTATATGAGGTAAAGTAAAAAAAATTAGATAAAGATATTTATAAGCAAGAGAAAGTGTGTTCTCAAAGGGAACAAGGACTACATTGAATATTGAGTATCGAAAAGAAATATGTTCACTAGGAAGGAATAAAAATGGAAGTTGGAAAACGAGGCCATTTGGTTGGATAAGGGAAATTACAATACTAAATTCTTTCAAAATTATACAAACCATAGGAAAATTGTGATATCTATTTGGTAGATACATTTTCAAGATAGAGTTTTGATATTCAACAAAATACCTCGTAAGAATGCTACATTAATTTGTTAACCCTTAGATATGTACATATGACATTTATTTTATTATATTAGTGTAATTTTTATTGGTTACCAAAACTCCCTAATAATTAGTTGTATCATTTATGTAATATATGTACTAAGGAGATAAAACTTTGAATATCATCCCATCTTGCGAATTTGTTATATTGTGAAAGGAGGTGGCTCCTTAAAAATGGGTCATCCAACCATTTTTTTTATAAATTATTTATTTGTTTACTTTTTTAATAAGCATTAGACAATGAAATTTTCACAAAGCTAAGAAGAAGAAGATTATCTAAATATATTATTTCAAAATTTCAAATTCAAGTTTGCTATAATTGTCAAGTGCTAGATTATCGAAGTTAGTGTTCTTGAGTAGTTATGAACTTATTATTGAACAAGTGTTCTTTGGTTAAAAGGTCATATATAAATATAGGGAGATCCAAATTAAGTGAAGATAGTTTCATTTCAAGAGGAATAACCATCACTTAGCTCCAAATTTCATAAGTAGATTTTAAAAACTTTCGAGATGTGGTAAATCATACAAGTTTACTCTCTTGAAAGGGCCAAAATCAATAAGTTTAGGATATTACTTAATAATGTTTTCTTAGCACTTCAAAATCTTTTCAATCGTATGTCATTGCAAAGAAGAAATATTAGGATACTAAAAGTTGAAATTCAGATATAAAGAAGTTTAAATTACAAACCCAAAGTGGCTAAAATTGTATAGATATATCAAGAGAAAAGTTACCATCAATAAATCTACCAATTAAGATTTTAAAAGGTATGTTAACATGAAATTAGCATTTTTTTGTGAGACAATGTTTTCCATTTATTTGAAAATATTACATCAATGCACAATATATAAAAAAATCCTACTAGCCTCACTATTACCATATTTTTTGGCCAATAGCTAGTTTCTAAAAATGATTAGGCAATGCCAAAAGAAGTTGGCAATCTAGAAATGGAAAGGAACACGAAACCAAAAAAACATAAAGATTAGTACACAACAAAGAGCCATTTTGAATCTAATTTAGTTACCATTGCAATATTCTCTCGCCAGTAGCCAAAAAGTGGTGTAGGTCATAATTCACAATGTACATGCTTTTCCATAAGGTCCAATTAGCCTTCCAATTGATCCATATTTTCCTGCATGTGCCATTGTCCCCATTGCAGACTAGAAAATATGTCTTGAATATGCCATTCATTCCTTTGAATGTCATTCATCAAGGAAATAATCACATTTTTGGCGTCATGCCTGCCTATGAGAATTTATTCCAAAATTGTTTTAATTTGTATGTGCTAGCAACATTTTTTTTCCAAATCAAGAGCATGCTCCTAGAAGATAGGTGAGTGGACTAGGTGAGAGGTTTTTATATCTCCATTTGTTGGATCCTCTAGGCTAGAATGGCTTGACTTACCCCTCTAACCAACCCCCCAATGAACTCGACCATGTTGATGTGGCATAATGTAAATATTCAAGGCACAGGTAAACCCTAGCTTGGAGTGGCCACAAACAAATCCTAGGGGAAGAGCCTTATACACTACCTAAGAAAATAACCTCGTTATAAAATACAAAAGACCCAAAAATTCATGAGAATTCAATTGATTGTGATCCTAAAAAAGGATAGAGAATTGAAAACCATCAGTCCACAAGTAAGAAAAGCACAGTGCAAATGGTGTCCCACCCCTAAACAAGAGCCAAACTGCCAAATGTAGTGAGGGTTAGGAAGAAGTCCAATGGTCAGTGACTTATCTTTGAAACTAGATTGCCAAGACAGAAACCAGTATTGGGGGTACCAAATGCAAAATGGTAGGCCTAATGCACCATGAGAGAAAAAACACCAAATAAAGCCAAAGGCAGGCCAAAATTTACAATTAAGTCAACATAACTAAAAGACTAGAAATGGAAGCTAGAACAAGAAGATATTTTGATTTACCTCATAAGAAAACTAAGAGAAAGGATGTAGACACAACTAAAATCCTTATATACAAAGATAAACCACCATTTATGCCCCTTCTACACCTAATTGATATCAAAAGTTCAAGGTTTCCCATATACTAGGGTCCCAAATTTTATATTTTTGCACTTGCTTGCCACAAAATTACCTAAAATCACACTCATGAGATAGTGACCTACTTTCAAAAATATCAAACAACAGGCATAAAAATCCACAATAAGGCCAACTAGGCCACCTCTTGAGCTCCCAAGCCTCCAACATTAATAACCAGTTATAGGAAAAAAAAATACTAGACTTCTCTTTATACCTGTCATTCTATAAGGATGTATGTTGCATGTATATCGCATAGGGGTGTATGTCATGACACCCTTTCTCTCTATGAGTATTGGGAGTCATTGGGTGGCTATAAATCAACCCCCTAAACCCACCATATTCACGTTCATCCACCCCCATCGTGGTAAATTAACATATTTTTCTACTAGAATATATATTTTAGGTTATTCAAAAAGTGTGATAAAGATAAAAAGGAGGAGAATTATGTATAATGGAATTATTCTAAGCTCACATGTAAAATGGTTTTGCAAAAAAATATTGATGCAGGAGAATTCCACTTCCAATTCAAACCCTTTCGACTAGACCTAGGGGTTGTTTTATTTACCAAGGGAGTTAATTATGTAATTCATGTAATTAACTGTAATTGATTCATTATTGTATTTTCCTAAGTTTGTGATGATATTCTAGAAAATATGTATTAGGAATGAAATTGTAATCATATCTATTCCTATGAATAAACCTTGAGAATATTGAGAGTTAGAGAAAATGAGGGTTCAGTTATATTAGTTTATGGATATAAGAGTCATATATTGGAGGATTAGGTGAGGATTATTTGGATCTCAACTAAATCAATTTAGAATCCATTTGTGTGAAAATATTATTTAGAATAGAGACATATGATAATAAGTGTGAGTTTGTAGGGAGGATATTCAAGTGAGAGGCTTGTAAAGCAAAGATATGGCTTAGGGCCAAAATGGGTCAATCGATGTAAACCAGGCTAGAGTGGGCCTTCTGTAAATATTTTATTTATTCAAAAAATTTGTATCCTACTCAATAGCCTATGTTTGTATAGTTTATGATTGTATGTTCGAGGTTGTATCTTGCAAGGAAAACTAAGAGCATGCCAGAAGCATTGGTAGGAGCAGAGAGTGCATCCCACTCGGATTTCCTACGTTGATGGGTTTGTTGTGAATACTTTTTCCATTGAGTCAAGTTATTTAAAGAGTGAGATTATGTGAATTTAGTGACGTAGTGAAAGAGATAACATGGAATAATGCGCCAATCTACAAAGGACTTAGGCCAAAGGTATGAAGAATGAACAATTAAGAAAATGGTGACTTTAGAGACTAGGCCTTTATCAGCCTTGATCCCAAGGCATGGTCACAAGGAATTTAAAAGAGGAGCTTAGGTGATGGAGAATAGGAAAATGGGTTGATTATTGAAGATGGGCATTAACATAGAGAGGTATTGTGGTAATTGGGGACATTTCCACGAAGGTCAATCAAGAAGTATAGAAGGGTCATGGAGATCTTGTGCTAGAAAAGAATAAAGGGTCGTGACACCCTTTCGGCTCCTCCCACTACAATATATACAAATGGAACATTAATTGCATACAAAAATGGTGAGATGACTTCAAGGAAGTTCCTTTTAGATAGGATGAGGACTATGGGTAGCAGGCTCATTGAGTTTTCATTAATTAGTATTAGAGTTGAAAAAGCTCTAATAAGCTAGAGAGCTCAAAAATTGCAACAAAAATATTAGAAATCTTTGAAAATCTCAAATTAGAGAGATCAAAATAAAGGTGACGTAAGAGCAAAAAGAAAACACACAAGAAATAAAAAAGTAGATTAAAAGAAGGATCAGATTTAGAATAATCTGAAAGAGAGTGCATGCTAACAGGATGTGCTGAGATTTGTAGAGGGTTTGGTAAGAATAATTTATTTCTAATTTTTTGATGAAGTTGAGTGAATGGATTTTTGTAGATAGAGTTAGTTACAAAATAACATAGATTAAATATTAATTTCCAAGATTAAAGTGTAGAGATATGGTTCGAGAAGAGGGATTGATGGTTTCAAAAGATAGTTAAAGAAGTGAATGACTCGTAAGATGCTTTGATTAATATGAATCTATTGAGATAGGTAGCCAAAGAACGAAGATATGTAGTGACAAACGTAATACCAGATAATTCATGACAGAGGAAGAAAGGGATAGGTATAACTCTCAAAGTAAATTATAATAGAATGGGGTCGCAATAAGAATACTACAAGGAAATTTTAGCTGGAGACTAAAAAAAGGAGGCAAAGGATAGTGAAAATACTTGTAACAACCTCGAGAATGAAGTGTTCATTAGTTTCAAAAGAGAGGACAAGGAAGTTTCCAAAAAACTAAGCTCAAAGGAGAGGAAGCTTGGTGAGGTATCATGTGGCAAGAATTGGAGAAGCTTGCTAATGAATAGGTTAGTTGCATCTCATAGTGGACATGGAGAAGCTCATAGAGGAAACATTGATGAATACAAAGACAGAAAGTCAAAGAGGAAGTCCATAAGGAAGCCACAATAACAAGAAAAAGGATACCATCACAAAGACTACAAGACAATAGATGAGTGTAGAAGAAAGAGAGAAAGAGATAGCTAAGATAGAGAAAGAAAACAGTAACCTAAACAAGAAATTTTATGAAGGAACAAGAAGGATGATGAAAGAGTTGAAGAAAGGAATTTATGTGGGGAGAATAGTAAAGTGGCATGTCAAAAAACTATTTACAGAAAAGCTAATGTAGAAAGCAAAGGAAGAGGAGGCACTCAGAGTAGTTGAGTGTGAAGTCAAAGAGTCCATTTGTGAACCTGATAAGAAGAGGATGAATAAGTGATGCTAGAGACTAGATAGTCTCATGTTTTCGTTTTTAATTATTTAGGTGGTGGTTTATATGCAAGAAGAGCAGAAGTGTTGGAAGTGCGAAAAAGGAAAATCCATGCTAGTGGAAGACAACATGTGACAATGGAATTTGCATATCAACAATTCAAGGAAACTATCATAAGAGGAAGAAACTATAGAAGGGTTCATGATAAAGCTCTTCAATCCTGTAAGATGAAAATGAGAAGCACAATCAGTTTGATTTGTTTTCTTTTTATAACTGTATTTTTATTTATTTTTTAAGGAATGAGAAATTTTTGGAGACTAGGAATGGGAGACTCCATAATTTGAAAAATGCATATGACGGAGGAGAAGAATTTGACCAGAGTGATCTAACTCATGAAGAAGCTATTAGAAATCAAAGGCAAAGAAGCAGTAGTGTGGACCATAAATTTGTTTTATGGAACAACACTGCTGAAGTTCAATGCAACTAGAAAGTTGGAAGTGATGAAGGGCAGAAGAAGACAAAAACATTTGCAATTGTGAAGAATAAAGAAGGAAAATGAGGCTTTCCTATAGTTTAGTATGAGGCAAATTTGTTTGAACAAAGGTGGTTCCTTGATGATAAAGAAGCCAGAAACATAGAAGAAAGGTTTATTGATAGTCTAATAGGTTGTAAAGACAATGTAGACTAGCTTGGAAGAGATGTGACCAAGGCCTCAAAAGAGGAGGAGCCTTATATTTTTAAATCTCACACATGTTGTGTGTTTGTAGCTATAACAGATGATAACTAGACACTCAATGATATATTCATGTAGATAAAAGAAGTATTGAAACTCATAGAAGATATGGCTAAATTGGAAGATATTTTTGCACATTTACATGTTGATAATGGAGTTGTTGCAATAGAATAAACTGAAACAAAGCAAACCTTAATTTGTTTCATAGAGGAGGATGGTACAACATCAATGGAAGAAACAAGTACAAACATGTTCAAGGAAGGTCTCATGCCTAAAGAATAAAGTACAAGTAAAACTAAAGATGCATCTTTAGAAGAGTGGTTGATAGAATATTTAAGTGATGGATGTTGCATAGAGGAAGAGGATGAGATTCAAAGGGATTTTTAATTGTATCAAGAGTTGAATTCTTTGGAAAAAATGATAGAGACCCAAATAATGCACATATATATTGTAAGGATATAGTTGGAGGAGGAAGGATTTATGTTCAAAAACAATGATGAAAGAGTTGTCAAGTGTGAGCAACTAATTGGTAAGAGTTGTGTAACTCTTTTAACAGAGGAGGATATGCAAAAGCTTGAGGGAAAGAATAAAAGAAATGGAGATCAACCAAAGACAAAGGTCGATAGGGTGACTAATGAAGTGTGTGTATTGACAATAATACCATTGAGAAGAAGCAAGTGTAAATAATAAAAGAGAATAATCAACAAAAAGGAGAAACTAAGATATGAACTTTGCATCAGTGAAGAAATTGTACAGTAGAAACATAAGATTTGGAACCCTTTAGAACCAGAGGGAAGAATAGAAAAAAAACATCAACATAGCCAAGAGAGAGCTCAGTTACAAAATAAAATTTTTGATCAAAGAGAACTACATCAACATGTACATGGTCAGGAGACCATGAAATATTTTCACTTTGGAGTCTCATGTAGGAGCATTCCACTTTGAAGTCAAACCCTTTTGACTAGACCTAGGGGCTATTTTAATTACTAAGGGAGTTGGTTCCCTAATTCATTTAATTAAATGTGATTGGTTCTTTATTGTATTTTCTTAAGCTTTTGATGAGATTCTAGAAAATATGTATTTAGGAATGAAATTTTAATAAGATCTATTCTTATCAATAGATCTCAAGAATATTGAGTGAGTTAGAGAAAAATGAGGGAATTTAAATTAGTGAGAGAATTATGCATATAAGAGTCGTAGATTGGAGGTTTAGGTGAGGATTGTTAGAATATGAACTAAATAAGTTTAGAGTCCCTTTGTGTGAAAATAATAGTTAGAATAGAGACAAAGGATAATAAGTGTGAGTGTGCAAAGGGTGTGCAAATGAGAGGCTTGTAAAGCAAAGATTCCACTTAGGGCTAGAATGGGCCAATCGATGTAAACTAGGCCAGAGTGGGCCTTTTGCAAATTTTGTATTTATTCAGAAATATTATATCCTACTCAATATCTTGTGTTTGTATAGTTTATGATTTTATGTGCGAGGTTGGATCTTGCAAGGAAGACTAAGCTCAAGAAGGATTGACGCTTTCAGATCCACAAGATATCTAAATCCAGATTGTGATCAAATTGGGACAAATGAAGCTCAGGAGAGATAGCATTAATCGTTGATCAACATAGGATACAGGGTCCATTAACCATAATAAGGTCATGAAGAGGATTCTTGAAAGGATGAGAAGAGAAAGATAAAAGAAGAGTGAGAAGGTGTTAGGCATAGAACTATATACATTTAGAAACACCAGAGGGAACACACTTAGTTTTTTCCCTATGAGAAAAGCATGTCATTTAACAGTGTTGGGTTACTCCTTGAGAAAGATACAATAGACAAAATGTAAAGGTCGGCCTCGAGGTTCTACGTTGGTGGTTCGTATAAAAGGTCTTTTTCCTAGTGATTGGGCTATTGTGAGCAGACCAGAAATAGTGAGTGGGTCAAAAGTTTTTGTAACTTTCATGTCAATCTTATTGGGAGGGCTTACATGGAATTATGGATCCCACTTGGAGGTTCTACCCCGATGTCATTTGTAATGCATTTTCCTCATTATGTTGGGCTGATAAGAACCTGTTGGAAGCATTAGTAGGATGAGAGAGTGGGTCCAGCCTAGAGTTTCTACCCCTCAGGTTTGTTTCAAATACGTTTTCCATTTCCTTGATTTTTTAAATAGTGAATTTATGGAGTTAGCGATGCAATGGAAGTGATAATGTGGAAGAGAGGGATAGCCTGCTTTAGGCTGGAGGTTGAAAGAATGAACAATTAAGAAAAGGTTTTCTTTAGATATCAAGTTTTTATAAGTCTTCATCCTAAGGCATGGTCGCAAGGAGTTCAAAACGAAGCTCGAGTGGAGAATAGGAAAAGGGGTTGAGTATTGAAGAGGGGAATTAATATAGAGAGGTATTTCCGTAATTGGGGATGGTGTTGTAAATTTTAGTTAAGAAGTATAGAATGGTCATAGAGGTCCTATGTTATAAAAGAATAAAGGGCCATGACACCCTTTCACCTCCTCCCAACTGAATTTATATAAATTGATCATTAATCTGGTAGAGCAACAATGACTTAGCGTGAAGCAAGTGCCTTTTAGACAAGATTGGTATTGTGGGTAGCAGGCTCGAAAGTGGACTTGCATAAAATAAAAATGCATTAAATCTCCTAAAAGATCGTCAATTATATTGAAGATAACGAAGTTACAGAATTTACAATGCACAAGTTTGAAGACAAAATTGAAAGATTTCAAGATATATGGTAAAGAATGTTGACATAATAGAGATTATTAGAAAAATATATTTTTAAAACTAAAAAATGACCTAATATAAAATGTCAAAGACAAGCATTGAGACACAGGGGTCTGAATTTTGAATGAGATAGCACTCTTATGTACCCTTAATTCACCCAAACTAGAAGAGGACAAGGAGACCAAGAGGATCTAGTCATAGTTATATATTGAGAAAAGTGAAACACAATCATAGAATAAGATGTATGAGTCCTTAACACATGCTCCTTCATCAATCCAATATCCATGTAAGAGAGGGTGAAATTCTTGAGCAATGAACTACTTCATTCCTAATATTGATATGATAAGTTTTTATGGTAATGATAAAATAACATGGATATTCTAGACTAAAGAACTTTCGTTAATCACTTATTAGGGGGTCTAGCTGGTCTATAACAAGGCCATATTTCAAGGCAAACCTTCATCTCCATATTGTGTGGTGGTAGATGGGATGGATATCCTAACACATTTTCACTAGGATAAATATATATTCACCCTAGAATTATAGTGGTAGAATGCTCTAACCCCTTTCGTCCTTGGGCATATTTTGACAAAGTGTCTCAAGAAGCAACCCAGAGAAATGGGGGAGTTTTTGTCTTTCACCTCTCAGAAACGCACTCCTTCTATGCCAAAATGGGATTTGGAAATGCATAAACAATCTTGAAGAATTATTGGCCTACAAAAACATGTTTCTCTTTACAAAAGAAAAATGCATTAATCAAATACAAGCTTATGGAGATTTGATTCTTATGATTAACTAGCTAAACAAAGTTGAAACCTGCATAAATGTCTTACTTACTCTTGTTTTAGAAGAAATTTACGTATCAAATACTTTTTTAACAACTTCACTTGTGCTCACATCTATTGAGAATGAAACCAAGAAGCAAACAGACTTTCCAAAGCTGGATTGACACTAGGAAAAGGAATATCACATATTTTATAGCACAATGATGGCAATGCATATGAATAATACCACAAACATTATATTGATCAAATCAAAAATTGAATCCAGAAAGAATATGAAAAATGATGTTTTTGGATGCTTTTTTATTTTTGTATATATTTTTAGACATTGAGATGACAGACACCATCTGTATCAAATCATAGATAAAGAAAAGGTAGAGATCCATTTTCATCGCTTATTTTGAAACAAATATACAGAAAAATGTAAAGAAAAATGATCAAAAGTTGATATTATCTCTACCCCTAAATGATTAAAAGTGAACCAAGGAGAATACATAAAAGGGTGTATATATACAAGAAGTAATTTTCTATCATTTTCAAAATGAAACACAATTATGGTTTTTTTTCTTGTGGAAAAAGAGAACATGGATATTCTAGATGGATCAATTACTTGATCCATACCAAATGCCAACTTTACAAAAAGTAATTATTACATCCTTGTATTTATAACCTCATCAATTTGTGTCACACTAATTATAATAAGGACTATGTTGTCTCTTGATCTATTTCTATGGGTGAATTAATATTGTGTTATGGGGATATTGAGAGAAAAATTATTTTTACATAACTAATAAATTTGAGGAAAAAAGGTCTAGTTATAGAGCACATTTAGAACTTTCAAAGTTATGTTTTATAGTGAATAACATTCTAAAGGATTTTTTTCTTAAACTCTTATGGGTAAATGTAAGGAGAGTCTTCAAAATGAGATACATTTCTTTGAGATCAAATTAATAAAGAATTTTTTTTATATGGCCAAGAAAGTAAAAATTGTACCCCTAGAAGTGCTTCACATAACACCTATAGTAAGGGCCTTGATATAACTCTCAACTTCAATGAACCTATAAGGTTAACATCTCACAAAGTTGATGAAAGCTAACAAAATGGGCTGCATTTCATTTGTGATAGTAGATATAGTACGAGCATAAATGTAGTGAGAAGAAATGATTCTACGTAGATTATGAAGAGGGAAAAGTTCAATGATTGGAACCCTCTTCAAAAATAGAATAGACTAACCTAACCACATATTTTCACACTTTGTTAACACTCCTCAAACCCTCAAGATAAGAGGCTATATCTAAAAAGAAAAAGGTAATAGTGCTACTTAATTCTGATAACACCCATAACCTCATTAACCTCAAATTAGCCTAAATTTTCAATTATTTATATATATAGCACTAAAGTTTCAAGTAATGATTGCAAATAGAGGTAGTAATAGTATTGGGGCTTCCATTATCGATTTTGGCACCTATATTCTAAGAATTTGTCTTAAAGGAAATGTACCTTGGGCCAATATTACCCAATGGTGGGTGACTTTGGACCAAGTACAAAGAATACTCATTTCTACTTGACCTAGTTGTTTCTCATGTGCTCAATTTTAGTGTAATATCTCAATTTTATTCCAAGTCTCACAAATGTATTTTCATTGGTAACAATGAGGATTTTAGTGCTTATAGGTTATTTTATCATTCTTTCCAAGGTGTTATCATTTGGTGATATGATGAATTAATGGATTATTTCCTTCCCCTATGACTTATAAACCTCATGTTACCTTTAATTTGCCTTCATCTAGTATTATTTCCATTTTAGTTACCCCTTCTTTCAACTCTATGCCTAATCTTGATCCTAGTCCACATGGGCTTTTTGAAGTGATCCTCTTGAATGTTCTGAATATGATAGAGTGTTTCTTGTCACTATGCCTCTTCCTGTTTGGGCTCGAAAAATATTGAATCTATAGGTTTTAAGATGGATATTCCTTCCAGTGCTCATCGAACTAGATTTGACTATTCTCTTATGACTAGAGTTTTGATTACATTTTATCCTTAAAAATATTCTCAAGCTAAGGACAAACCAATGTTGCATTAATCGTTATCGGGATAATATCGACGCGGGGAAAAAATCGGAAAAAATCGTAATTATCGAGAAATAATCGGAAATAATTGGGAAAAAATCGTTTGGTACAAAAAAATTCATTTTTTTTCAAATTTTTTAATATCTAAACCATCTACAACATAAAATAAATACATTGACACATAAATATGATAAAAGAACTAATATATAGTGTAGGTTTTAACCCCGTACAGAAATTACCTGCATACGAATTCTAAATCACAGGAAAAATAAAAATGCGAGAGCATAACACATAAAACACATATACACAGAGATTTGCCACTGGATCTCAAAACCGAGACTACCAGCTTGATTTTTCATTATGTTCCTTTCAATGTTACAATACATATTTATACATGCTGAAGCATCCAATACCATGGACCGAAAAACCATCGCGTCCAAAACCATGGACGAAAACCATCGCGTCCAAA
>APFE031060837.1:0-18697 GCA_000404065.3 Pinus taeda | reverse complement strand
AATACTTCAATTGACCATTAATAATAGAAAGTTACACATTCATTTATCTAACCTGATGCTTTAACACTTAGCTCTTGTACAAATATCACACCATGGTTTTTAAAAGACATATCAATTATATCATCAATATCATCAATGTGGATGTAAAAAGCATAACAAGATATAAACGTTACGTTGACATAAAATTATTTCTACCACCTTTCGAATCTCAGAATTAATGATAACATTGTTTGTTCTATGTCTCTTCTTTTTTACCAGGTATCTATTTTGCAATTCCGTGAGTCTCAACCTTTTCTCAAAAAGGACTCTAATTTAACATTAGAGTTTGGTCATGATGGTGCACCAACAAGTAATGTTTTTCGGTCCCATGCATGGACATGTTTGATATGGTTCATAAGATGATGACAATTAATGCATCATAAGCCATTGCATTTGATGGTCAAAGAATATATGTGGTTATGACCTTTCTCAAAGTTTCACCATTTTATAAGTTACAATTTCTTATAATTTGATAATAAGTTATGCAAAAGTATTTATAATAGAAAAGAAAATAATAACAATCACACATAATATTTAGATAGTTACTCTATAAAAAATTAACATGAAAAACTAGTACATGTTTAGAGCAATACTTGTACCTTTTATTGTATTTTCTTCACCATTTACAATACAATATATAAGTTATTGCAACTTCCAAAACCATTAACTCCAATTAGATTTCTTATCCATAATTACATTACAATTTTCCAAAAAATAATTGGCCAAAAAAATACAAAAACTAGGCTAGAAATAGACCAAAAACAAAATCCTCCCTTGAATCTCCCTTTTCGCCCTATGCAATGTGCAATACATGGGCTAAGTATTCAAAGAATATAATATAAATCCAAGAACCATTAACCATGTGGAATTTGGGATTATGTAACCTAATTATGGATAATGACTTAATGTAACACTCACCCCACAAAATATACTACAATGGTTTACTCATTGTATGCATTATATGCAATGTTATATCACTTCACTTAATAGGCATTTCAATAATAAAATCAATGTCAAAATTATAATTAATTGATGGTAAAATTTAGAAACATATTTACAAGGATCCTTAAGGGGATCCATACCACGGCCTTGGTACATTCCATAATGACTATGCCATTTACAAGAAATGTGTTAGCCATTAAATACTTTCCAATAGCCTTATTGTGAAGGTCAATGATAATCCATCAAGGTCAACTATGCCTTTAATTAAGTTGAAAAGAAAGGGGTAAATCTAGCCAAAACATTAGGTTTCAAACTTTAAGCTATCAAATGCTCAAACCTCTGTCCAACACGAATAAATTTTTAAGGCAAGAAAGTGGTAAAAATGGTTAAGTATTGTTTAGATTTATGATTATAGAGACAACAACAAGGTTGTTGATTTTTTGATTAGACAATCCACATCTCTTGCAATTTTTCATAAGGTTCTAGCCAAGCCCAAATGTATCCTACTAAGAAATTGACCAGGGAATCTTCAGGTATCTTGGGTATAACTTTTCTCCATGAACTCTGATTTGGGCGCTCTTTGTGTCAAAAGAAATATTTTGAAGAGATATACAATTTATTTTTTATGTGTTTTGGCTGAGTCTTTATGGATTTTAGGGCGAGTTCATTTTAAGGCCATTTTTTGCCATTTTTCAAAGAAAGAATCTTTTGAGAGGAATATTTGGACACCTTCGGTATTTTGGCCATAACTTTTCACCCCTAACATAGATTTGGGTGCTATTGGTGTCAAAATAAATCTCTTGAATATCTCTACAACTTTTATGTTATAATTGTTTCGATAATCCTCATGGATTTTTTGAGGCATTCATTTTAGTAATGGCATCCAAAGAAATAATCTTTTGACATTGCCAAAATATTCTCTCTTTGGGATTTAAGTACTAAAACAAACGCGTGGGAAAATATGTGAGTAATCTTTAAAAACATATAACATAAAATTTATAGAGCTATTGAAGAGATTTCTTTTGGCACCAAGAGCGCCCAAATCCAATTTCAAGACGAAAAGTTATGGCCAAAATACTGAAAGATTATGTTTTTGTGAAAAATGACCTTAACATGAACATGCCTTTAAATACATAAAGAATTCTCTAAAACAAACAACGAGAAGTTATATATCTCTTCAATATATTTCTTTTGACATAAAGAGTGCCCAATCAAAGTTCAAGGTGAAAAGTTATGCCCAAGATACCCCAAAGATTCCTTGGTCAATTTCTTAGTCGGATACATTAGATCCTTATGTTCTTGACACCAAGGGATGTAATACAAAATGGTGGACAAAGTTGTAAACAAGAACTTATAGTTAACAACAATTTACACTGCTCTCCAACATGGATGTAAATGCATCTTTATAGGAAATATCACATATATGGGTGATTTCCACTAACAACACGATCTTATTTATTTCCCTGATAAAATGTGTGCACCTACAGGTGTGTTAGAGGTGAAATCAAAGATTTGTTGATTTCAAAATCTTATTTTAGTAAATCATCTGGACACTATGGGTACTTGAAGAAAATAGCCATATTAGGACAACATTTCTACTAGTCTCACATGAGATTAGTAACTTGATGAATGATATAGTAAAATGTGTGTTTCTTCCTTCATTACAAAACCAACTAGTCAACATTTAGGTATTCATACATCCTTAATTGTTCCTTCTAGACCCAAAGAATATGTCAATCTAGATTAAATTTCTCATAGATTTTCCCATGAATAAGTACCAACATGAATTTGTATTAGTTATTGTCGATCACCTTCCTAAAATTGATATCATGAGCACTTGTAGGAAGACCACTACAACTCTCATCATAACTCGTTTGGACTTTATCCATGTCTAATCCCATTTTGGTTTACAATATTCCATAGTGCATGGACATGATTCTAGATTTTCGAGCTAGTTTTGGAGTGCATTATGCTCAATTCCTACACCAAACTAAATGTTATGCTAATTCCCATCCCCATATCAATGGATAAACAAATGTAGTTGATAAAACCTTATTTCATTTGTTGTGTATGTATAATAATAGACAACATTGAACCTTGGATGAATACATACATTTTATTCAAAATAGTTCTTATAGATCTCGGCAAAGTTCTACCAAAAATAATCCTTTTGAAACTTGTTTCAATTGCCAACCATCCAACTATGTTGATGTCTCATTCCTATCGCCTTCAAGATCCTTTGCTTCTCAAGTAACCACCTTCATCAATGATATATTCAATGAATTCATGAACAAGTTTAATTTGTCTTGTGGTGCTAACATCAAGGGTACAAGAAAAATACATGACACACATTGAGTGCCTCAATATTTCCAAGTGGGTACTAGTTTTGGTTACAATGTAGAAGGAAAGGTTTAAGAGCCCTCATTGAAACATTAAGTCTTTTTAATATGCTCCTTACTCCACTGCTAAAGTAGTCAATGTTAATGCTTTTCAACTTGATCTACCAGCTTAACTAGGGATGCATCTAGTCTTTTAATGTTGATCCACTAAATCCTATTGTCCTCCATTATTTGAATTATATGCTAACATTCCCATGCCTATAAATTTATATCTAGAACAATTAGCAACAATCCACATTAATTAGATCATGGATCAATGACTTGAGTCTATTACGTAGAAAGATATTTCTTTATTCAAAGTTGTTCAAGCCAAGTAATACTAGCGTCAAGTTAAGTAGTACAACCTAGAGCAATTGAAAGGTTAATGTCCTCAATTGTACCTTGAAGGAATGAGGTCTATTGCTTTCTAGGTAGATGCAAATGATCGATGTGCGATCATTACTCAACAATTCTTTCATTTGGTCTTTGTTGCATTAATTGACCAAAATATTTGTTAGGAAAAGAGTCGTTTGAGCTTTTAGCACCCCAACCAGTACATAGCACATGACTCAATTCATCTCCTATCCATTTGTAATTGATTTCTTCATTTCAAATTTGATATCATAAAAATTGAATGTGGATTATTCATTTAGAGCATTGAATTATTATATTATGTTTTTTTGAAACAAAATATGAGTGTAATTTCTATTGAAATTAATAAAAGAATTATCATATCTCTATTGACTTTAAAGTTTTTTGTTTTCCTAAATTTATAGAGTTTACATTGTAAGTTAGTTCTTTAAATTATTCTGGATTAAGATTATAGATTTTGTAATTGTAGAAAAGTACCTCAATGTAATAGCTATAAATGAAGCCCGATCAAAACCCTAAAAATGTTTCATGAATTCAAAAACTTATATTTTAATTAAAAAAAATTCATACCTTTATAATCATATTTCTCACAAATCCCATCTATTTTATTTATATACTATTATTAACAACCATGATACATTCTCTATAAAAATGTCATAAATTTAAAATGAAAGAAAAAAAACAAAATTAAATTATTTTTTTAATTTATAGGGAAGAAAAAGAAACAGAACAGAACTTTTTTCCCAATAAACAAAATTGAAATTTTAATCATTATGTAATATGAAACATGAAAACCCTAATTTCCTTTCCATTTCTAAATTAAAAAGGATGAATTTTCTTTAAAAGAAGTTATTTATACTATAAACACTTTGGTGATATGATTTATAAAAGAAGTTATTTATACTATAAACACTTTGGTAATATGATTTTTAAAAGAAGTTATTAGTCCTGCCTGGGACTTTTAGTGTTCGATACGCAGTTGACTGGCTATTAGTTGATGCGTTGACCGCAAATTTGTACCGGTTATTTACTCGTTAACCAAAGTTTACGCTGCCCAGTTTCCTCACAAAAATTTTTTAGCCAAAGTTTTTGTTTGGAGGTCTTATTGCCGGCCTCACGTGGCCCGATGTACGCTCAACTCAATTTATCCTAAGTTCTCCGTGGTGCCTGTTCTCCGTGTGCGCGCAACTTAATTTAGCCTAAGTTTTTTATCCTAAGTTTTCTTTGGTGCCTGTTCTCCCTGCCCTGCATGCAATGCGCTGCATGCCAGATGTTTGAAGTCTATGCAGAGGCGTCCACGTTCCTGCCTTACCCCCTCTCGCGCAGCCGCTCGTTCATATTCTCACACATGTCTTCTCTATAAACGTCAGTATTAACCAGTTCCAGTCTCGCAGAGTCGAACTTCACTATCGATATTGCTGGACTCCGCAAATTGTTACTTTTATCCCCTTGCAAATAACGAGTATTTTCTAAGGTACTCATTTCATTTTCATTCCCTGGTTTGCTTTTCTATCAAGTTTTTGTATACAAATTTTTGGTATACCTTTTTCCTGTAATTTTTTTTTTGTGCATGCCAGTTTGAGGATTCTCAGGTTATATCAGCATATGGTGTGTTGAGAATCGATCCTGAGCCAGTTGCAGAAAAGTCCCTCTTCTCTGTAGTTAATAGCTGGCCTTTCTCTGTGTCATGATTTGCAGGGCAACAATGGGTCCAAAGAACAGTGCCAACGCTTACGAGGAAGTTCGCAAGCAACGCCTGGAAGAGAACAAGAAGCGGATGGAGGTCAGTAACCATAAGGCATTTGGGATTTTTCTGTTGTTTTGTTTAGAGTGTTATGAACGAATTGGTGAATGCAGGAGCTGAACCTTGTAGCGCTCTCCAACGGTTTTTCCGAGGCGTGTAATTCGGCACACAAGACAACCCCTCAGGTTTGTTTTGAAGTTCAGTGGATGTTATGCTCTTCTTGGGTTTTTTTTTGGTTATTTGAAGCATTTTGTTGTGATGTGCGTTTGTTACAGAGGAATGCTAAGCCGCGAACGCCAAAGGTGGAGAGAGGTCCTGTCTCAGTGCGCCGCTCCTCCCGCGTTGCCAACATTCCAGCCCCTGATTACCGCGAGGTTAGTAGCATTGTCTTCTTTTGCACAGCTTCATCCCCAACCCTATCTTTTGCACGATGGAGCTACCACAGTGGCGCTGAGGGGTTTCTATTTTGTGGAAGTCAGTGAGGACTCACAAGGATTTTAATATTTAATTATTATTTTAATATTCAGTTACGATTTTAATATTTAATAATTTATTTGTAAGAAGGGAGAACATTGTAGGAAATTAAGAAGGGAGAACATTGGATCTGTCCGCATATTGTCTCTGCCATCGTATCGGCGCATATCTCTAACCCCAAAAACTATACCAAATATTTTGACATTGTCAATTAGGCCATAATTCATATAAACAAATTTATTATAATTATGAATTCCAAGAAAATTTACTTTCCATTTCAGATTTCAAAGGTAAAATTTACTTTCCATTTCAGATTTTGAAGTTTCCTAAGGTAGAACATTTTATTTAAAAACAAAATAAGTGATTATATTTTGCGCTCTCTTTTCACGACCATACGATGAAACTTACCCTGAATTAACAATTTTTTTTTTCTCATAATGTCTGAGAAGTGGACTTCATACTCCTGGAATTGTGACTAAATTTGGAAATTTCTCTTGAAACCTTACAGTTATGGCAATTGGAAACCTTGCTGTTGCAAAGAGACACTTACATGAATCACAGTCAAGCTCTGAGCTGCACCAGCCAAGTGGTGAGCCAAAATTTTGGGCCAAAGAAGGAAAATGTAATTCAGAAGGCAGCTACCAAAATCAGGATCTTCATGGATGAGAATTGGCAAAGAGTGTGGGTTGTTTTCCTCTGGACCACGGCAATGATCGCAATTTTCACATGGAAATTCTTTCAATACAAAGACAAGGCAGCTTTTCATGTTATGGGCTACTGTCTATTGATTGCTAAAGGTTCTGCCGAGACTCTGAAACTCAACATGGCGCTCATATTGCTTCCAGTGTGTCGGAACACAATTAATTGGCTCCGGTCGACTAAGCTTGGATTGTTCGTTCCCTTCGATGATAATATAAATTTCCATAAGGTTTGTAATTTGGGAATATTCTAAAATTTTATAAACAGGGTTTGATTTCACAATTATTCCTCAAATTCCGAAAAAATCGCAATCAAAATAAAGATACCCTAGCTAAGCACTAATAATATGACGATGAAATGTTAAGCTTTTAAGGGATTCGGGAGTCATATATTTTTCTTTAACGCAAAGATCTTCGAATCCGAATTGCAGAGGGCCTGCTTTCTCTGTGTGCTATTAATTCAATTTTTCATGGTTAACTTTTACAGACTATTTCAGCGGCCATTGTGATAGGAGTGATACTACATGCCGGCAACCATTTAGCTTGCGATTTCCCTCGTGTAACCCACGCTTCTGAATCAGAATTCGCAAGTATAGCGCAGTACTTTAATTACAAAAAGCCGACATATGCAGATATGGTCAAAGGACCAGAAGGTATAACTGGGATCTGCATGGTTGTTCTGATGGCAACTGCATTCACACTTGCAACTCGATGGTTCAGAAGAAATGTTGTTAAGCTTCCGCGACCTTTCAACAGATTGACAGGGTTCAACGCCTTCTGGTATTCACACCACCTTCTGGTGATTGTATACATTCTGCTCATCGTCCATGGGATCATGCTCTACCTAGAGCACACATGGTACAAGAAAACAGTGAGTTTGAGCATTTATTCATCTTTAACAGTGAATTTATTGAAAATTTAAATTTGGAAATTTTGTTTTTTTAAGTACTTTCCTGTATTCTATTTTGACCAGCATGGAAATTGTTTTAATCAGCCATTTTTATATAGATGGTAAATTATGGGAATAATATGGAATTTACATATGGTACAAGAAAACAGTGAGTTTGAGCATTTATTCATCTTTAACAGTGAATTTATTGAAAATTTAAATTTGGAAATTTTGTTTTTTTAAGTACTTTCCTGTAATCTATTTTGACCAGCATGGAAATTGTTTTAATCAGCATTTTTATAGAGATGGTAAATTCTGGGAATAATATGGAATTTGATGGAGGGAAGAGTTCAAACAATTAACTTTAACTTCTCCCTTGTCCATTACATTCAGAAATATTTTCAGAATTTGCAATTCAATTAAGTTTAATATTAATATAAATACAAAGATCAGTCATACTTATTTAGATTGTAAATTTTGAAAATAATCTGAAATTTAATGGACAAAATAAAGGTTAAACAATTTACTTGACTGTAGTTCATCAAATTCAAAAATATTTCCAAAATCTACTATTCAATTAAATTCGGTACTAGATATTAAATTCAGTATTTTTAAATTTTTTTCCTAACCTTACTTTATTTATTAAATCTGTATGAACATATGAACAGACATGGATGTATCTTGCTGTACCATTGTTACTCTACGGGGGTGAGAGGACGCTCAGAGCTTTGAGGTCTGGATATTACTCTGTACAAATATTGAAGGTAGGCAAATTCAGATTCAAGTAAATATTGTTTTCTGACTTTCCACGAAGGAGAAAAAATTATTGATATGTTTATGATTGGCCAGTTCTCAATATATCCTGGAAATGTTTTGAGCGTTATAATGACCAAGCCACAAGGATTTAAGTACAAGAGTGGACAATATATATTTCTGAAATGTCCTGCAGTTTCACCTTTTGAGTGGTGAGTGATTTAACATATTTGTGTCATGATTCTAACATGATAGATACTGAATTTTAATTCTTATTTAGATTCTAAATGCTTTATTCATATTCTTCATCTTTTCCAACAGGCATCCATTTTCCATCACTTCAGCTCCCGGGGATGATTACATTAGTGTTCATATTAGGACGTCGGGCGATTGGACAGAAGAATTAAAACGTGTTTTTGCTGCAGCTGATGTAAGATTTGTTTAATAATAATAATTAAAATTAGTTGGAAACGATTATGTTTGTTTCGATATTCCTTCCCTTTTGCTTCTCCTTATATTTTTATTACTTCACTGCCATTTGGGTTAAGGGTGTGTATCTGAAAGTACCAAACACAGTCATGTTTTAAAACTTCGATGATTGGACCTAAATGGTGATATAACAGGATGGAAATTGGATAAGTGGACAAAAAGATATGTTTACTATATTGTCCTAATTATTTAGAAATCCAGTTGGTCTTGATGGTAGATTTAGACATTCAATTGATATAAGTCAATTTAAAGGTTGATTTTGCTCCCTGCATCTTGAATACAACACATTTGCATACATATAAAGATATTCCCATTATCTGATACCACATAGCTGAATTATATATCAAAAATTTTATTATTTGAATGTAAGCTTCTGTGTGATTAAAATTATTTAAAGATCTGTTTTCTGGATTTATTACATAACTGCATTAATTATGTGATTAATTGCAAAATTAACTAATGTGATTTATGATTAAATATTAGTGGGTTATAAACTTTTCAATTAATACATTTATATTCTAAAAAATTATATAAACAATAATATTTTAATTTTTTATGAAATCAATCATAAACGTGGATTGGATTGGCCAAATTTAGAAATTTATATTTTGTAATGCAGGCAAGTGAGCCTCCTGCAATTAGCAAGACACAGGCCGAGACAACTGAGAAGAGCGCAGGCAAAAGGTAACCAAATTTTGAATAAACCCAAAGCTTAGTAAGTTTTATAAGACGAACTGTTCAAGGTAGGTCTTTATTCATGGCTGAAAAATTGCCAATTTGATTCTCTTACAGTCTGCCAAGGCTCTTCGTCGATGGGCCCTATGGAGCTCCAGCACAGGATTACGCAAAATATGATGTACTACTCCTTGTTGGTCTCGGTATTGGAGCTACCCCTTTCATTACCTTCAAAACAGAGTCCGTCATAATACTGGTTTCCTGTCCCTCAACTGTTGTATGTTTACTCTGCTTTAACAAAAATAATTGCAAAAATACAGTTAATAGTTCATTAAAACGTTTCTCTCAAGCTTGTATGGTGTATGCTTACTGTTTCTGGACAGCTCCAGTGCAACGACTTGAGAATGAGCAAGAAATCGAAACTCCCTGATGCACATGCAGAACAAGATGCTAGAAATTGTGAACAAACACACGCATAGTCCCTTGGTTTTTCCTTGCTAGACGTGCAGGAACGACCTCAAATAGAATGAAAATTGTGCATTTTAATTTATGTGAAAATTGTGCATTTTAATTTATGGGCACGTATGTTGTGCAGGGAAGCCATTGTGCTGTTCTTGTAGCATAGTAGGACGCCTGCATTCTATTAAGGCCCCTGCTTCTCTTCCTGCGTGTTTTTTAACGATGTAGGCGTTTCATATGTATACTTTTAACATCCACACCATTTAACAGAATGTGTAGCCTTTGATAAGTACTTACCACACCAAGAATCAGGATCCTTTGAGCTTTAATCAGGATCCAATGACGACAAAAGCTCGATCATAATGCTTTCTGCGGCATAAATGAATGTTTTTGAAGGTCTGTGTAGCCTATATTATGCGTCTATACTAAATAACAGATTTGTCGGAAATGATAGTTTGATAAACCGAATCAGAGTCGTTGGAAGTGAATATCGAGTGATAGAATTATTCAAGGTTATAGAAGTGCTTGAACCACAAATTGGTTAAAAATGCATATTGGCTAATACAGTGGCTGAAGGTTTTAACTCTGACTAAGGTGTCACGAATTTCTTGGTCTAAGACCCTCCTATTAGCATCATTCAACGTACGATGAATTAGTTGACTTGAGAATTGTTTTTGCATACTTTTTCAGAAATGTATTATTTTTAACTTAATTATAGCCTAAGGATTTACAATCATAGCTTTCAGTTTTATTCCAGCAATTTACAACCAGCCTGGAATTTGCACCCCCGGGCAGGGACTACCGCTACGGTAGTAGCTCCCTTAGTTATAAAATATGAAACCAAAATTTTCCACGGCCACATTTTAGATTATCAGATTTATTATAAACAATTATAATATTTATAAACCTTATGCATTTTTTATTTTATTAAATTATTTAAAATATTTTATTATTTATTTTTCCTCATCACTTTTTATTAATTATCTATACAGACATTTATACCCCATGCGTCAAAAAAATCTTAAATATAACATCAAGAACCTAAAAACTTACACAAGCACAAGAAGATCAGATAACCTCGAAGATTAATAAAGATAAAATAACTAGTAGGCAAAATCAAATAAATGGGAGGATTGATATGTTTAGCTAGTTGTAGTTGAGTAATCAACATATTCTTATCAACTTCCACTAGAGAAAGACCAATTATGAACATTTGGACGGTTTGAGATATTGACTTCGGTCTAAACAAGCTTATTTAATGATAATTGCAGAGTATAATTAACCACCTGAGAAAACCCAATATTCTAAAACAGATCTGACGATGGGAGGCATTGGTGCTTTTTTTTGGGAGAAAAATGAGACCTGAGGATGGGAGGCATTGGTGCTTTTTTTTGGGAGAAAAATCAGACGAACCTATTCCGTTAGATTACTGATAGTACAAAAAGGGTCATTACGTTGCAGTTAAATATTTTATCGAACATTTTGATAAACTTGTTTTGTGAAATTTTAGATATTATTAAACAACGCGAAACCATATGTTCAGCAGAATGAAAACGAAGATACAATTTTGAGTGACAACGGCTTCAAATCTAAGACAGATCAATGGAAATAGCTTGGACTGATAATGTTTTCAACTTACAAAGAGAGGCAAAGTTTTTTCTCGGTTACAATCGTTTCTAATTGGCGACACGTCGAATGGTCTAGTCCCAAACGTCATGAAGCTCGATTCCATTAATTCCAAATTCTTCTGGCTGTGGCAATGCAAAATCATTTTGAATGACTGGATGCTCATTCAACTGCCAAATATCATCCTCCCACAGGGACCCATAGAAAACTTCACTGGTCTCATCATTGCTATGCTCAGCATCCAAATACATAATTTCCGGAATTGAATCTCCATCGGCATAGCTCATGATGATTCCAAGTTCATCCGGACTAAACTGATCTACGAACAAATCAAGCTCTACGCGACCATTTTCGTAACATGTGAAGTCTCCTATATCAGAAGTGACCGTGGTCACTTGAGAGCTCCGGTCTGCAGTTAATACGCCCTGCTTTTTTGAACCCATCTGGTCAGCACTGCCCTCCTCTCCATCGGTGGAGTCGATATTATGATCTGATTGGATCTTCAACGCAATTTCGTTATCCAGAGAATTTATAACCGCCTTGATCCCTACGTCGCTCTCTTCTGTGACATCATTGCCATTCGCTAAGGTTAATCCGCCATTAATTCGCTTCGCGTCTGGCAAAGCCAACCAGCCATTCCAATACTCATCTCTCCCTCGCTTGGAGACTGCCATCCTTACTGCTGTGATTAAAAAACAATAGATACAACACTACAGAGCCTTGTTTATATCATCCGACTTTTACTTCTGGATTTAATGAAAGAACCAAGTTGTCAGGCTAAAACGGGTCTACTATATATAGGTGGTTGGGAGAGAGAAAATCAGAAGAGACCGGTTGAGGTGGAAGCTTCCCCAATAAATCCAACCTAACCCAACGTTATGCCTTTAGAAGCATTTTCCTTTTTCAGACTTTGTTGAAATGGCATCCGTAAAAGCCGTGTAAAACCGAGGCAGTGCCGACTCGCCGAGGTACAACGGCAATCGAAGGAGCCGCGTCGAACAAACGCGTGGCCAACATCACGACGGCTACCCAAGTTCATTTTCATTCAAACTGACCACCCTTTTCAGTCATGCATATCTAAACCTCCTCGATACGTTGCAAGACGCGGTGCGTCTCTCTTTCGCATGAACGTGCACAAAATTGCCCACAACTTTGGCACCGTTTCTATGTACTTCGCGGAAACGGCAAACTAACGCGTGGTCCAAATCACGGTGCGGAAGGCAGTTAGAAAAGTAAAAATGCAATGTGAATGCTCTGTAATACTTTTGTAGCCATTTCTGACTTTTTCTGTAATTACCGATATCCAAATTCGAGTCGTTTTTATTATAAGATGTGATCTTTGCCAAAGATATTTAAAATTCATGTGGCTATAAGAAATATTATTGAAATATCGTTGTTATGTTGATAGGTATATTTCATGTCAAGGTTGGTTTTTAATCTTTCTTTCTCATCCAAATTTTATGATAAATGAAAAATACTTGGTATATTTTCTTAGTCTAAATTTCGATTACAAGTAATTTGTATTTTTAATTTAGGTTTATTTTTTCATACTTATTTAATAAAATAATAAAAATTATATTGTAGATGACAAATTAACAAATTACATCATATAAAGATAGTGGATCTATGAAAAAAAATATAGATAATGGTAATTTAAAAAATTATATTTATTATATAAAATAAGCTAATTCAATATTATTTTAATATTAAAAATAATTATTTCTTTATTATTTTTTTATAATGTATAGATGATTCTTTGCTTTGTTATCTAATTTTCAGTGATAATGAATATATATATATATATATATATAATATAATATAATATATATATAATATATATAAATAAGTCTTTAAAAATATCTTACTCCATTAAATTTAAATTTTAATTTGATTGCAAAATTTTAGAAAGAGTCATTATGTTTTAAAGGATGAAATTAAGGTTACAAAATTTGTAATACAACATGTTGTTAACCCAATTTAGTTTGGAGTATAAGAAAATAATGAATTTGAGTTATATATATATGTTTATTTATTTAGGTTTTAATCCAGGGATATCCAAATTAACTTTTATTTTGAATTTGTTGTACCTCTCAAAGTATTGCTTGTTGAAGGTTATTTCATTGCTACTGGCAATCTTGAAAGGATGTCTGTGAAATTTTCCATCATCTCATTTCTCTATTGCATTAGTACTTCCTTGAGCAACAACTTGGTAGGATCTCCCACTTCATCATATATCTTTTCTTTTTCTATGGGAGGCCACTTGGGTTGACAAGAGTGATCATTCCCACATGAAAATAGATCAAGACAAAAATATGTGTACCCTAATCTCATTGAGGACATGCACCAAGAAATGACAAGAAACATATTTTTTCAATATCACTGATATATGTTGTACAAGGAACAAAATGAAAATTGGGAAAAGAAATGAAACACACCCATAGGGAAATATAAAAAAGAGCATAGTAATGTAGTGAAAACCCAACTTCTATTAATAAATAAAATAGCATAATATTTTAGACCATAAACTGGATAGAATGGTGGTAGTTATCTCTAGAGAGAGAGAGAGAGAGGGGGGATGGAAGTTACACACAATCACAGAACATTATCACAAGAGGATGAAATAATGACCTTTTAACATAAGAAAGAACCCTAGAGGTCCAAAATTTTAACCCTATAAGATGAAATGCGAGAAGGTGTATAGGCCCCAATGTGGTAACTTGGTACATCAACTTCTTGGAGCTATAAATTTTGCATACATTATTTTTTTAAGGAATAGAACAACTCAATGGAAAGAACTATCCAAGGTGACAACTTGTGGATGGGTCTAGCACATTCCATGGGACC
The DNA here is from genome assembly GCA_000404065.3 of Pinus taeda. Taxonomy (NCBI): domain Eukaryota; kingdom Viridiplantae; phylum Streptophyta; class Pinopsida; order Pinales; family Pinaceae; genus Pinus; species Pinus taeda. The sequence goes on along the minus strand of APFE031060837.1, from coordinate 4,315 downwards.
CCTAGCCCCTTGAATGGCCAAGAAACATCATTTAGGGCCTAAAAATGACCTTAAAAAAATGGGACTAAAAAAAAACATAAATAATTTGCCTAGAAGATATAAAATTGTTGGATTAGTGAAATAGGTGGTGGTCACCAATATCCATCTAGATCACTTGTGGAAAATTAGTCATAGAAGAGAATTACAACACTGAGGATGGAAAATGGTGGACAATTATATGGGAATGAATTTGATGAATTTGTGAGAAGAGTAAAATAGAAAGGTAGAACAATACTCCATACACAACTCAACATAATGGATTTGTTCAAAGGATGAAGAAAACATTGATAGAGAAAGAAAGGAACATGCTCAATGGTCTTGAATTAGGACAAGGATTCTAGGAAGGGGCAATGGATACTACGAGTTACTTGGTAAATAGATCATCCTCATTAGTGTTGGATGATAAGACTACACATGAGGTATGTCCTAGTAAGAAACCATCTCTTTAACATATAAAACTATTTACATATGATGCCTATCTACATATTCCAAAGGAAATTAGGAGCAAGTTGGATAATAAAGATGATAAGTGTATCATTATTGGTTGTGATGATATTTTGAAAGGATATAACATTTGAAACCCATAAATTAGGAAGTTTGTGTATAGTAAAGATGTTGTATTTAGAGAAATCAAAGATGTTCTTAAATAGGATGTCCCACCAAGCAAGAAATAACCAAAGAATGTAGAGTTTGGATTGAAGGATGATGAATAAAAATTTATAAAATAATAGGAATTATAAGGAGAAGAGCCACATTATTTGGTATCCAGAATATCATTTCTGGAAATAATGAAACTATAAAGGTATACCCCACTTGATTTCCTTTCAAAATTTAATTTGTTTATCACTAATGATGACTCTATAACTATTAGAGAGGAAGAAAATTCATAGGATGGAAAACAATGGAAAAATGGCCATTGTTGAAGAAATTATATCCTTTGACAAGAAGTAGGCTTGGGATCTAGTAGACTTGTTGAAGGAAGAAATGACATTGGCATCAAACTTCTGTTTATGAAGAAGTTGAATGCAAAAGGAAAAGTGGAAAAATACAAATCTTTTTTAGTAGTAAAAGGTTTCCCAGATAGAGGGAATTGAATTTGGTAAGATTTTTTGACCTATTTCCAAGTTAACTTGTATTATATGTCTTTTATACATTGTTGATACCTTTGATTTTGTAGAATTGATGGACATGAAGACGACATTCGTACATGGGGTCCTCTATAAGAATAAATCAACATGAAATAGTAAGAAATATTTGCACTAAAGGGAAATAAAGAGATGATATGGAGACTAAAGAAGTCCTTATATGGGTTAAAGTAATCACCAAGGATGCATTATCAAAAGCTTGGACTTGGACTCACAAGGATGAAATCATATCATTCTATACATTTGAAATTAGTTGGTTATCATCTTACTTATTTGGTCTTGTATGTAAATGATATGTTTTTTACTAGAAATAGCAAGGAAATCATCCATGATGTGAAAAAATAGTTGTCCTCTAAATTTGACATCAAGGATCTTAGTGTTACAAATTTCATTTTGGGCATGGAAATTAAAAGAGATTTGGAAAACAAGAAAAAATGTTTAAATCAAAGGATGTATGTCTAGAGAATATTTTACAGGTTTAGTATGAAGGAATGTAAATTGGTAAAGGTCCCTCTTCCTATAGCTGTAATTTTATCTGCATATCACTACCCCAAGATGTAGGAAGAGGAAGAGGAAATTCCCCATGATCCATATGCTACTAGGACTATCGATTTGATGTATGCAATGATTTGTAGTAAACTAGAGATTGCAAATGTAGTGGGAGTACCGGCTTAGGTATTTGTCAAAACCATGGAAGTAGCATTGGACAATAGTAAAGGTGGTTTTCAAGTATTTATGTGGCACTATTGGTTATGGATGATGCTATCAAGGAAGATCAAGACTAGAAAATATGTTAGAAATACATGGATTTGTTAATGTTGACAAGGCGAGAGATATGGATTGCAAAAATTTTGCTAGTGGATATGTTTTCAATTTATTTGGGGGAGAAATTAGTTGGATGAGAAATAGGCAGTCTATAGTGACACTCTCAACTATAGAAGCTAAACACATGAAAATCAATCATACAATCAAGGAAGTTTTAAGCTTACAATGATTGTGTTCAGGTATGGGTTCATAAAACAAGCTCTAAGGAAAAGTTGCAATAGTTAAAGTGCAATATTCATGATGAATAACCCAACTTATCATTATAATACAAAACATATTGATGTACATTATAGGAAGGTTGATTTAGGCGGATATTGGTGGCCACCCGCCTATTCCAACTAGAACCCCCAGTCAGTTTCATCAGTTTCTTGGTTAATTTTAGCATTTGCTATTTTTAGCAGTTTTTCAAGTCTTCAACTTCTGGAGCAGTTTTGACTCCATAAATGGCGTTTTTTTGGGGTCTGCACTAGGCTAGAAGCCATTTGCAAGGGCATGCGATGAAACCTGTAGCACTCAAATAGTCCTTTTGAACAAGGTATCGTATGCACCAAATAGAGATAATATGACCAAGTTATGACCCTATGAAGTTGGCTGCCCCACAAACTCTTGGTGTTACATCTCCTAGGGTTAGGGTATTGCTTGTTTAATGTTTTCTCATGTTTTCCGATAATAAATAGGCCCTTGAGCCTCATTGTAACACAATTCAGAGGCATGTAGCCACCACATCTCTTCTAATAAATAAGTTACCATTGCCCGAGCTATCTTATTTCCATTATGTTTGTAAGCATATTCCAGTATTTTTTTATTAATGAAATGAAGTGTTTTTTTGTTGCATCTTTGTGTTTATGATTATATATGTAAGTTGTTGCGTTCCTATTTAAGTTTGGATCAAAGGTGCTACTGGTAAAGGTGGACATTTGAAGAATGTTTTATATTCAATAAAAAAATATCTAAGTACTAACAACTTCTCTTGCTATAGAGAAACAATCAAACATATTGCCACAATTTGTTTATCATGAACTACTATGCCCCCTTTCTGAAAAGAAAAGAACAATTGGGAGAATTTTTTGTATTTGTTATATTTGTCACATAATTATTCTCATGGATGATTTATTCTGCTAAGTGGAATGCACCCAAAAAGAGGGTCAATTTTTTGCATCCATTTTTGGTATTTTCAATACATGGTTTTTTATTATGGTAGTTTTGGGGCATATGGTTGTTTAATATATCGTTTTTAATTTTGTTAATGAAATATTATTGTATTAAAATCCTGGGTTAACAATTTGGGAGTTTAAGGATGCTATGGAATACACATATTTTATTGTAGCATTATAAAGATATGGTACAGTGTAAAAAAATCTATTGATCCCGATTTGGGTTTCTAGGGTAAATATTTGTGTTAGTTTGTGCATATGACATACCAGATTTTCTATTTTTAATAATAAATTATTCGTAGCAATCAATTATACAATGCTAAAACCAAAAATACCTCTGTCGGGGAATATTGTATCTTGTATTTGGGACAACTTGATGAAAACATTGGGAGGTTATCTTGGCCAATGAGATAAGGATCAATATGGTAAAAATTTTCTCCCTCATGTTTTTGTAGAAGAATACTTGATTTTTCTCTATTATCAAGATCACGAAGAGTTAGCAGTAGGAAAATTATAAACAATGTGGCATGAAATATATATTGTTAAACATGTTTTGCAAAAAGGGCTATACACGATAGTAGATTATTATGGGGAATCCATTGTTGAAGTCTTGCAATTGGATCTTTAGTAAAAATCAGTATGTGTAAGTCACAAAGATATGTTGTTCTTTGTGCATATTGTATTATGGTCTGGTATGGTGTGTTCAGTTTTCTTTGTATGCATAGATTTCATAGATGTTTTTTTTATCGTGCCTAATATTTGATTGGAAAACCTTAGCATCCATAGTGGCTTGCATAGGCTTCATGGCTGGAGTCATTCATAGTACCTAGAATGTTTCTTTCACCATTTGGGTCATATTCTCACCCACTAAAAAATTCATGAGTTATGGGGGAATAACCCTTGGTCTTGCAACCAATAATTAATAGTGGAATATAATACAGTCATTGATCTCTTATTCGAGGCTATTTCCCTTTTAATATTCCATTCAATTCTTATTCTAGACTCCAAACTTGTGGTATCACAATTGAACCATGTCTCTCTCATGAGGAATCATGTGTTTCTTCATAGGTACTTGTGAGTGCATCTCCTTAAACAATCATTTGATCACATTATCTATCAACACATAGAAAGGGGGTATCGTATTTTAGATAA
>APFE031060814.1:0-12118 GCA_000404065.3 Pinus taeda | reverse complement strand
ATATTTAATTTATTAATATATTTTTTACCTTGGTCCAGAGTCAAAAATAGCCGTTTTGTAGCCGTTGGAGTCTCTGCATTGTCTATTTAGCTTGCTATGCTAGATCTGCTTCTTCAACTTGTCCTGACGATGAACCACACTAGTTGGTTCGAAACGCGTCGACAAAAACTCTTTCATGTGATTTACGCCGAAGCTCTTCTTAACAATCAAGGAATCTTTCAGTCGTTATCTTAGATGTTTTATTTAAAAATGAGTCTTTAGGATAGAAAGGACCAACTAGTAAACATTAGTAATTAATTTTTTTTCATGCAATTCCATGCTCTTAGGGAGTAGATTTGTCTCCCCACCTCTTAAGTAACCTATTTAAGGTTAATTATAATCAAAGTTTCTTTTAAAATGATTAATTGAGGGATGGGAGGTGTCATTGTGAGCTGACCTTCCATGATCATGGGTCCTAATGAGAAGTACATTACTGCTACTGGTCACCAAGCCAGGATAATGACTTTCAGTTGAAAATCTGGAAGACATGAGGTCTCATCATGAACCGACTTGTTCATTCTTGTTAGTTTTTGTGAATGACACTGTTGTTAGCTGGTTACCAAGCCAAAACAATGGCCTTTAATTAACTTCTAAAAAAATGTAAATGCTTTCAATTGACTCTGAATTTATATCTAATAGATGGGATACAAACATTTCGTGGGGTTAAAAGGCATCCGTGTTGAGGCTATACATGCCTACTAGTAGCAAGCCCATGCCAGTGTTTAGTTAATTTTACACTACGATTTACTTGGTTGTTTTGGTCTTTCCCTGAACTCATTATCATATCTCTCTCAGAATGGCTTTAATATCCTTTTAGTAATGTGCTTTGGAGTTCTATCTTTCATAAATATGAAAGTTTTCAAGGATGTGGGACCCTTAGTGTAGGTCATTCACTTTTCTTGAACAAGAGGAGCTTTAACTATACACTTGGGTAATGGTAAGATGGTCATCCCGGGATGTATCATTTTGTCATATTTATTTTTCCCTATTTTCATCCATTTTAATGCCTCAGCTTCCAGATAATGTCACTTTTATTTATAATAATGAGGCTATTGAAAGTGAAGACCTACAGACTAAGATTGCTCTTGAGATGCTTTAAGGAAGTTTTGATTGTTCAATATTTCATGATAACACTATTCTTGTAGGAACGACATTTTTATCATTCCTATGGCATCCTTGGCATTTTATTTTCTTTTGACAAGTCTTAATTAATAAAAATGGACCAACAGACATTTTTTTGTTAGAACAATCAAAATTAGCAAGGAAAAATATTATGAGTGCAGGAACTTTTATGTTTCAATTATGGTTTTATGTAAGGGAACATCAGTATAGCAGTTGATTCACTTGCATGAGGACATGCAAGATGATCGACATGGGGGGGGGGGGTTAGGCCGCAAAATTGTTGTATCCAATGCATATTTTTTCCCATTTGATGCCTCACTTATTCCCTTGTTTTACTAGTTTATGAACCTTTATGTTGCACTTATACATTATTTTGATGCAATAGTGAACATTTACATTTGGTTTGAATTTTATACATTTTCTATATACATTTCTTAGGTTTGATGTTCGTTAATGTTGTTAATGTAGGTCCTGCACTCCATAGAGGTCCTGCACCAAAATGGAAGTATATGTGGACCACTTCATCATTCAAGCTTGCCACGAAGGAAAATGCTAGCTAGTAGTACAAACATACATTTGGAATGATATTGGATCCTTTTTGACAGTCAAAGGTGGACTATTATTTCATTGATCTGTTCATGCACTAAAGAGCAGCGTTCCTGCACTAGAGAGCAACGAATTTAGGCTTTCGACATCTCATCACACTTTCAGGGAAAAACGAAGATGGTTATTGCCCAAAATGATGTTCTAACACCTTCCCATGAGTTGGATTGCACCCAAGTCACACATGTGGGTATCTAGAAGCATATCAACAAATCTGCTCAAAATTTGCAAAGTTTCCAAACTGCCACGTTTTACCACGATTTGTGTGAATATGGAGGAGAATCTTAAAAATATGAGCATATGGGTTTTTTACCAGTATAAAAAATAATATAGAACCAAAACGGTTTCCAAAGATTCATATTTTTCTAATAATTACACGAGAGACTTTGAGGTGATTTTATAAAAAAAATACTGTTTTTCCAGAATTCTAGGATCTTGCTGAGATTTGCAAAAGTAACCAAACAGTTAACTTGAGGCACACTTTATGAGGTAATGGAGTTGAATGAGAAAAATACAAGAGAGGTTTTTGTTTAAAACATGACAAATTAGGTTGCCTCCAAACAGTTTTCTAAAACTCGCCATGGTTAAGAAGATACACAAATATCTTTCAGGCCAATTTGTTAAAAATATGTAATTTTCTAGAATTAAGAAAAATGGCTGTTAGAGCCCAAATTTGCCTTGTAAATTTGATAAAAGGCTTGGCCATGGCCTATGTGGAGAGGGTATGTTAATATAGCTTCATATTGCTAGTTTGGACCATGAGCATATGGCTTCAGATGTAAAGGATTGATTTCATTAAGATACAAACTCATGTCAAGTTTTATTTCATCAATTTGTGCACTTTGAGATTAATTTTTCTTCTATAATTTAGATTTATTATATAGGGGACAAGCTGGTTGGTTTGGGCCCAACCAACCCAGCTCGTCATCCCTCTTGTATATTGGTTTTTGTAGTGGATTGATTAGTTTTCTGAAGTAGTATGAGATTCTTTATCTTGGTGTGTTTATTGTGGGAATTTATCTATACATCCATTTGCACGCGTCACTGATGCTCTATTCTTATAAAATATCACACAACACATTGCTTGAATTTGGATATGGAAGCTTAACATATATTTTTGTGTGAACATTGATTGTTGGTACATTAGATGGAGATATTACTTGTCTTTAGTCCTTTTTCATCATGAGATGAGAATAAATCTCTCGGAATTTGAAATATGCAGCTTGGATTCCCAAATATACCATAAGTTTTGTATTTATTGAATGGATAAATTTATTGAAAGATGAAAGATTATATATCTAGTTCAATTCATATATATTTGACATGAATATTATTGATCCAAGCTGCAATATAATTGGAGGGGTTTACAGCCATTTGGAACAAATTGTAACACAAACTCTGTAATGGTATTGTTTGATTCTTTTGATGACAAGAAGCCGAGTTTGAAAATTAAACAATTGTGTTTTCTTAATCTATGAGATTGCATATTAATTTACTGTTAACATTTTGCTTATGGAGCTTAAAGATCTAATCATTTAAGAACCCCTGCCTTTGGTATGTACACATTGCATGAATCAAACTGAGTGCAGTAATGGCAACAGTGAAGTGCAAGAATACAACAGTGAAGTACATGAATCACACTAAGTGCAAGGATCACACTGAATATAGGAGGCCTATTGAGTGCAGGAATATTGGGTTAAAACATAGTATAGCTATTTGTTGCAGATCTTTGTTTGGTTTTGCATTTGCAATTAACTATTTGGATTTATTTTATTTTACTCTCAGTCAAAGGTTTGAAATTTATTCATGTTAATGTGAGGGAATTTATTGTGATTAATTAAAGAATTAGATAACAGTGTGCTCATGTGATTTTATGTTTGCACATTTTCAACTGAATGGGCTTATGCATATCAATACTTTGTTAGATCGGTTTCTTGTTAGAATGTGAGTATTGATTTGGACATATGAGAGGAGTTTGTTTCCATTTTCTTTTAGAACTTTGGTTGATTTGACAGAGTGGAATTTGATTGAAAGTTAAATGCTGGTCCATTAATATTCCCTATATTGCACCCAACATTTTGGCGCTGTTGCCGGGGAGGCACTTAGGGGATTGACCTTGGTGACCTCCTGCAGTTTGGTTTTCTTTTCACTTAGTTTCTCTTGTGACACACTATCATGTGATGAGCCTTGGTATTGCAACAAGAATATTGCAACTCTGAAAGCTACCAACTTTAATTATCAACCTGGGGTTCGTACAAACTTAAGACGTATCAACGCTATATGTGCAACATACAATGTGTCCTTCCTTTTCTTTCATGATGTAATGCAATTCATGTAATGAAATCAAATCCTAAACTAATTTCAAAAAATGAAATGCGCGAAACAGAAACCTTAACCTATAATATGCAAGAAAGAAAATACAAGGAAGGAAACCTATTCTAATTGCATAAAGTAAAGATCATGAAATGAATGCCAAAAATTACATTTGAATGAGTTTAGATCCATTAACAAAGTTCATTGGATGTGGAAATCAAGAAAATCATCATTGTATTATCCAATTCATAATTTTTTCCATTAACCCAAATCGTTGAAATGTTTTGCATGGGCAAAGAGGCAAGTCCTAAGTGGTCTTTAGTCTTCCCTAATAATTGATTTAGAGCCTAGGGGTCTTGATTCTACCCTAAGGAATCATAACCAAGCTTCTTCAGCGAATCTGGGTAAGTATATACACACTGGAAGGATGCTACAGGGTTTCCTATAGTTTACTATAGGAAACAACAAATTTGCTATAGGGAGATATAATTCACCTAATGAACAACCAAATCAAATCCAAATTGGATGGGACAAATTTTGTTATTGAGTAGGATGTATTAGTCTCCATTCCAAGTGGAAGGACTCAAAAACACCTCTGTTAACCCATGCTAAAAAATGGCATAAAATTACTAGTCTAAAATCTAGAAATTCGAAAACTAGTGAGCTAGTAAATCTATTAAATGCCTAACCTAATCAAGTGAAAATGCAATGGGGTAATTTTTTTTATTAACTAGAATTATTTTGTGATCTAAAGAAAGTGGAATCAACTCGATTGAAACTCGTTAGCATTCTCATTATTTTCCACAAGGGACTTCCAAAAATATAGAATTGGGAATAAGCAAACTAACCCAAGTAGCTCAATGATTACCATGACCTTCCAAATATGTTCTAATGATTAAATTATGCTTGCGAACATGCAAAATAACTTACTTCAACCATTTAACCCAATCCTACAATAAGAAATCATTAATACTAAATGCAGAAATAGAAAAAAACAAGAACAAGAGATGTATGTGAATAAGAAGTGAAATGAATAAAAGTAAATGATACAAAAGGGATCTGAGGCTCCTAGGATGGCCAAGCCCAAGAAAACTTAGATTCCCATGAAGAAGACCAAGATTTAGAAGCTGAACATGTCACCAATCTTCATTATTTACAAAAATACAATTACATCCCTGCAAGAAATGACAGTGGAGCTGCAAAAATACGAGTTCTCTCCACAAGATGACTAAGAAAAATCAACCCTTAGAGGAAAGTTTGACTTGGTACTTATACAAAATGATTAGGAAGCATTCCCTATGAAAGGAGGAATCTTTCCCCACCAAAATCCCTTAATTAGTGGATCTGGTTCCCAATACTAAGAATCAACATTAAATGAGAGGGAACACATTCCTAGATTTTCTCAATAATTGGAGCTCCATAATCTATGCAATTTTCAAAATATCTTCTTGATTTATTATTTAATATTGATCCTCTTGTCGGAGGGAGCAAGTCCCTAAATTATCTCCTCCAAATGTTCATAATATGCCCAATATTCTCACAATATTCCACAAAAATAAATAATATTAGACATAAATATGCAATTATCCATAAACCTTCCTCATAAACATATTAAAGTTAAAATTACATTATCTATTACAAAAAGAGAGATTTAATGTGTTGAAGGATGGTCATATGGGCCTTAATTTATGTCTAATTTGGGGGCCCATCATACTCCTTGCTGAAAGTGTTGCTCATCCTCTGAGCAACTTAGTGACCTCATTGTGCCTCATTTATGGCTCTAGTGGCCTCTCTCTTGTGCATTCCTCAATCCTTTCTCTTAAGAATCTTGGTTGTAAGTTCTGCAAGGACAAGCACTTAAATGCAGTTGTTCTTTTCGTGATTATTTAACATTCTTTCAAGCAAAAAAACACAACTTTCCTCTTTTCAAGTGAACTATGTTGTATTGTAGATCAATTTCATTCATATCCTCTCCCTTGAAACCTTCATTCCATTTTCACTCATATTTCCAAAACTGTTTGTGCATAAAAATATCATAGTGTTGCTTGAGACCATTAGCTTGCCTTCTTCCCCTTATTCAAGAGGAGTTCTTGAATATTTTTCAATTTGTCAAGGTCTTCCACATCCTTTTCCAACCTCCTGCTACCTTTTTCCACCATTTGGACACCTATGAAACCTTCAAAACGCCTTTAGACGAGAACTAGGACATCCTGTAGTAATTCCTGTACTAACTACAAGAAACCCTGTAGCAGTTCCTGTAGTACTATAGGAAACCCTGTAGCATTTCCTGTAGTACTACAGGAAACCTTGTTTAAACCAATTTTGAGCAGAAATGATAGTCTGAGCCTAGGGTAGACTGTCAACTTGACTTGCATTCCTTTCTCCCATTTCTATAAAATCTTTTAGGCCTTGGACAAAAGCTATAAAGATATTAGAGACCTCTTTTCATCACTGCAGTTTGTGTTCTATTTTGATGATGAATGTTTTCTTTCCTTTTGTTGCCTTCTTCTTCTCTTTTGTGGCCTAGATGATTGCCTAAAGGCCTTGGAGTTCTTTGTTTTGATTAGGTCTCTCCTAGGAACTATCATTTTGGGTTTTAGCACAATTTGTTCATTTCTTACTTCTTGTAGCAACATCCTGCCTTCATGTAGCAGTCATTCCTTCTCTTTCAGGGTCTTCTAACTATATGGGAGTGATGAGAAATGATGTAGAGGGTTTGGAGGATGATGTTAGGGCTAAGAGGGAGTAGTGTAGGTTTGTGAAAATGGAGAGGATGTGCTTTGTGTGTTTTTTCAAGAAATTTTCAGGGTGAGAGAGAGTGTAGTGTTTGTTCTTGAAAAATATTAATTTTTCCTTATGAAATGGGATGGATGAATGATGGATAGATAGTGGATATGAAGTGGATGGAGGGCTTGGAGTGTTGTGGTGACTTTGCCTTTGTAGAATTTTTTTCTTTTAACTGTTGTCCCCATTCCTCAAAATCATCACCCTTTCTAATTTGGATTTTCCACTTTGCATGAGTGAAGGAGTGAGCTGCAATTAACTAGTTGAAGGTGATTGAGATTGCTGACCCATCCTTAGCCTATAAAACCTCATCTCTTATGCATTGGCAACAAATTTTTAACTATAATAGGCTCAAGAGAAGAGGCCAAGAAAGTTGCATACCTGTACCTACCTAATGGTTGTTGAAGAGACATGCATGTTGCAGCTGAGTTGATGGTCGATCCATGGGCCTCTGAAGGTGATATTTTCCTTTGTTTTCTTCTACATAGGTCTTTATAGCTTGGTGATTCTAAACCTCTATCTTCCAGTTACTATGAGCAAGCTATCTTAGTCAATTCATCATTCTTGGAGTGTTGTGCTTGTCCATGGGTGATGTTCACCTTCGCTATACCTTATTCCACCATTATGTACGTTTCCCACACTTTATTTCACCTTTCGTGCCTTCCTATAACTTTCAGCTTGTTTCCTGTAGTAAACTAGGACTCCTGTAGTACTATAAGAAACCCTGTATCAGCCTTGTTTTGTGTGGTAGAATGGACTGGCCTGAAATTTTCTGAACATATTGCCATCATCCTTATGCACCTCCCTATAATAGTTTTTTGGCCAATGGATGCACGAATCTCAAGAAGAATTAAAAATGGTTGAAGTTGATGGAGGCTGATTTCTTGGAAATTGTGCACTATTGTTTTTTGATTTTTTTTTGGGCATGTTACCATCATTCATATGCATCTTCCCATAAAACAACTTTGTAAATGGATGCACGAATATAAAAAAAAATTAAAAAATGGCTGTAGGTGATGGACCCCTATTTCTCGAAAATTGTTCACTGGAATTTGCTGAAATTGCTTGAGCATGTTACCATCATCCATATTCATCTCCATATGAAACAACTTGGCAAATGGATGCATGGTTTTCAAGATATGCAAAAGTAATTTTTTTCTCTATGTATATTTGTTTCCTGTAGTAAAATAGAACCTTTGTGTAGTATTTTAGGACAACAAGGAAAATGAATGGAAAAAGCTTGGGAATGATGGGTGGATGGTGGAAATAAATGAGGGTGATGGATTGGCATGGCCTTGGTCCTTCTGGAGCATCTGAGCAAAGGAGGAGAAAGTCCAAGTTTGACTTCCTTTGACTAGAATTTTGACCAATTTTTTTTCGTTTTTTGGTGCCAACTTGTCTTTTTTGCTTGTATATTTTGGAGAACACTTACATTCATTAGAGAGATGCATGGATAAAAGTTTTTTATTTTTATTTTTTCCTTCTAGGCCTACTAGCCACCTCAATGAGGTTTTCAACTAATAGGTTTTCCTAGGCGTCTCAAAGGAGGTTTTCACCTAGGATATTTTCTTTTTTCTCTTTTTTCTTTTTTCCCAACTCATTGATCACCTCATGGATGTTTTCAATCAATGAGCCAATCTTAGGTGCCACATAGGAGGTTTTCAATTGAGATTTTATTTTTTTCTCTTATTTCACACACACACACACACACACACACATATATATTTATTTATTTTTTCTATCCTACTCTACTTGAAAAAACACAATCATTTTCAAGTGTAGGAATACTTCCATTGAAGCCAAGTGCACACCGAGATGACAAATAAATTGATGTGTAGGCTTGAAATATATGCTTTGACAGGTACCTGAATATGAGAGACCAAATTCTTTGATTGAGATGAGATTAGAAATTGTTGAAGAAGAGTGGGTTCTTGCAGCTTGACACTTTGTTGGAATCATATTTCAATATAATTGTGATGCTCCTGGTCCACTTGATGATTTGGATAATCTTGGATGTCTTCTTATTCCATGAAATTCAGATTTTCTTCTTTTTGTCGATTATTCTCTTGAACACATAGAGGATTTGAGGGTAAACACAAGGGAAAATTTCCAATCTCTGATTACTATGTTTTCTCTTCGTCAAGTGCAACCCATGACTCTTTGGTCTTCTCATTCGAATCTTCTTTTTCTACATGTTGTCGTTCAATGATATCAAGAAAATATTTTTTTTTTTTTGTGATACTCTTCCTAAGCTAAGATGTATACCATTTAGATCAAGAAGAGATGTTTGGAAGTGTTGCACCTCAACATTGAAGTGGGCTGAGCTACTTCATTGTGTGGATTGGGAAATGTCGGTACATGTAGTTGAGTGGGAGTGGATATTTGAAATGGATGTGGTTGGGGTTGTGGTTGTGGTGGAGGTGAATTGTAGGGATAACATGGAGTTGGGTATGGAGGATATTGAGGAAAATCTTGAGGATATTGTGCATGACTCCCATAAGTTCCTTGCCAACCTTGTTGTCAAGATTGGTTTTAGGGTTGAGATGACCAAGGTTGCTAAGGAAAGGGTGGGTTCCAATTACTTTGATATGGATGTGCATAAGCTTGAAATTGTGAATTAGGCTCTTGCATCATATTAGGTTGCGTTATGCTCCTATACTAATAGGTGTGATATTTCATGATTGACATTGACGAGCTTTGTAATATGTTCATACCTTTTTCTGGTTGCAAAGGTTTTCCATATTGTAAAAAAAAAATAAAAAATTCTTAAAAACTGTAAAGAGGGTATGCCCTAAAATAAAAATCAAAGGGAAAAAAGAATAAAATGTTCAAAAAAGTGAAAGAAATAAACCCCAAACAAAAAGACCAGGGAAGTGTGCAAGTCCAAACTGCCACTACTAGTTTGTTTTCTGTAACAATTTGATTGTGTGCAGCTTGTTGATTGATGCCACCATTGATGAATGGCCAAACAGTTTAATATTGGCTAGTTCATGTTTGAATTTCATGTTTTAGAGATAGAGAATAAAATCTGACCAAACTGTTCAATCTTGGCAGATAAGTAGACATGTAGAGAAGTAAAGGATCTCAACAGTTAAATCTGGGCCCTTGGATGTTATAAGTGCAGACTTAGGTAGGCTTACCATGAAAAGAAAAAGAAGGTGATGAGGGTTTTTCAGTCCAAGTGCACCCAAAGAAAGAAGAAAAAATGCTAGGCCAAGTAGGCAGGGTAAGTACAATGGTGTTGCAGAATGAATACTTGTGATAGATTTTGTCTCCACATGTGTTAAATTTTACTTTAATCACAAGTGCCATGGCGGATGCAGCTCAAGTGAGACAAGGTTTCATGACTAAATCCTTTTCATACTTTTCCCTAAAAATCATTCACTTACTTCCCCAAGGATATTAAGATCTGCTTAATATCACTCATAAACCACTCATTCCTTTTTGTAGTGACTCCCTAAGTAAAAACTCTATTTTGATTAGGAGATTGCACAAATATCATATAAACCCCTTTTTCTCTTTCAAAGCCTAAGTGTAAATATATATGTAAAAGGTTTAACTTAGCGCCCAATTCATTTTTTCATATTAACTATTAACTTTATTTATATAAATCCCACCTTATTCCCAATCCCGTATTGTATATAAATACATTAAAAATTCCCCAAATATTAATATTTCCCGCCCCAGTCGAATACGACCATAATTACATTTCAACATGGATTAATAGATTTATTTGAAATTTATTAATAAACCAAACTCCGCTGCGCGATAATGTGATTAATTAACCATTTGGGTTAATTAAAAAACATCCCGCGGACCAATCAAAACATGCCCGGTAGGATTAAATTAAGTTTTATTAACCCGGGCCCGCATATAATAACTCTCTGCCATATTCCACGAGCGTCCGCCGTCAAATCTGGGCCCAACCATCCAACGATTGACGATCATATCGCGCCAACCTTCATCTTCGCTGTTTAACTCGCGAGGAACTGACGGTTTTGCCGTCGTACCAAGGACACATGACACTCATTTAACCTGCTCGCTTACCCCCCGTCTGAAACCACCCGACCCCAAAAGCAGGGCGGGGAAAACTGCTTAACACCCTCCGCTAGTGACAGGGCGTCCCATCACTCTGACGTCATCCATGCAATAAATGCCAAAATAAAGCCCCGCAAAACCAAAATTTCATTAAAAACGACGGGAAAATTTCATTTTCACCCATTTTCTCTGCAAACTACTTCCATGCAAAATACGTCTAGATGGCTGTACGAGCGTCCAGTCCACCTCCCGGCCAAGAAATACCAGCCTCGTGCTCTGTAGTTCATCGTCCAACCTACAAATTACATGGTTTGCCTCTTAAAAACAGGTATTTACCCAATTCTCTCCGCGAACCTGTAATTTCATTTTTTCCACTAAGAATTTTACCCAAAAGAGACGAATTCAAGTTGAAATCATTCTAAAGCTGCCATAAAGACCCCCAAGCCTGTTGTTTTGTCCATTGTTTCCACAGAAGCCCGAATTCCAGTTTGAAACACAAGAACCAAACATGGAAGCTCCCATAGCCCTAAATGTCACGCCTATTAATGCACCTCATAAAGACTTGGATTATTTACCCTTAGTAAACAAAGATTTCCAAGTAAAATATTTGTTTGGTAACGTGAACCATCTTCAAACCTTCTGCCAAATTAGGGATAGCTATCGAAACAACTTTGATATTTTTGGGTTATGGGAATCTAACCTTCCCATGTATTTCATTCCCTCAGTTCATGTTTTCCCAGACATCATTCATCAGTGTTGTGCCAACTATGACCCTGTCGACAGAGCAGTCATGTCCCCATCCCAAACTGTTCTTTTTCACATAACTGCTAAGTCTATTAATGAAATGATACACTTCCATTCCATTGAGCCCCTTGCTCGTCTTTCCATGGGCTATCTACTTGAAAAAGCTTCTCAATTTTCCAGCTCAGAGATAACCCGTATTGCTCATATGTTCATGCTACCAGATCGTCAGCCTATAGGACCACCTCCCTATCTGCAAACCTTTTTCACTGACACTGGAAGACTTATTGTTGACATGATATCCTTGATCTTGGGATTTAATACCAGTGAGTATGTTTATGAGATCACCCTAGTTCTACTGTCAATGTTTATTCCAGGACAGCCCCTTGCTGTCAAATATGACTATGCCACTTTCATTGCCAACAAAATCCATGATCAGTTCTTGAATTTGGATAGAGAAGGAGTCTTCAAGTACACG
>APFE031060809.1:37450-47771 GCA_000404065.3 Pinus taeda | reverse complement strand
AGGTATGAGGCTTGACAAGGAGGATAATATGACTATTGATGGAGCCATATTAACTGCAGATAGTCATGGTGACAAATTTCAGTGTAACAGTAGTCAATCTTCTCGAATGCTGTGTTCAGTGCATTGCGATCAATAGGGCAACAGACATGGCTTCCTAAGGATAAATGAGCTAGCCTATTGTGGTCTCCCAATATATACTCAACAGTACGTGGGAGCACAAGTTCGTACTAGAACTTGTCATCTCAAAGAGGAGGAATCACCCAGCCTATGATGAAAGTGATAGTTACCAGGCTTTATGACACTTGAATACGTCTCTAGCCTAGACTTCTAAATGTTGTGCGTTAGGTTCCAAAGCGTTTTTATGTTCATTGGATTTATTTTACAGTTGATATTTCTTAAGAAGTTTTCCTTTAATGTTCACCGCGTGATGTAGATATACAATTCCTAAAAATGCAATCTAAGATGATAAATAGTTGTTTACTCTTCTTCTTGCAATGAAAATCCTAGCTACTAAAGGAAAAGAAGCGAGATTCTTTCAACATAGAGCAGATAGCACACACTAGATGCACTGTCCTAAATCAAAATCAACAAGCAGTCTAAATGCAAATTCACATGCATGTATTTGTCTTTCACTTTCTTAATGTGTAAATGACAAAAAGAATGCTAAGTACAAATTTGAATTATCTTTTCTCTCAAAGCGACAGTACTAACAATTTTCTCTTCAAAATATGAAAGGAAGACAAAGGCGACTCTTTGCGATTTCAATTGAGAATTTCTTTCGACACTTGAAATACTTATAATTCAAATCAAATACAAGAGTAATAGTGTAATCGACTATAAAAAAGAGTAGGATTCTTTTCTTTGACTGAAAGCAACACTTGCGACACTTCCAAGTCAAAAGACGACAGTTCAATTAAGCTACTTTTTTGTAAAGGAGAACTGTAAATGGTGAAAAATACATAAAAACATTTACAATTATTTGTACAATGGAGGCTGAATAATGCAAAGGAAGGGAGTTTCAACAATGGTATACTGATCACAGACAACAAAACTCCTCAATAAAGCTGAAGAGAGTGAAGAAAAACCAAAATCTGGAGGCAAAAACAGTCTTATCTGATCATCGCACCTGTAACATAGGGAAACAGGGATGCATCTCACCTATTGCACATAGGTGGTGCGATGCATCCAGATTGCCTAAAGGAGATAGTGTGATGGTCCAAGGACGAGACTTTAACTTGGTTTTTAGTCATAGTTTACAGCTTAGTTCAGGGATTTAGGCTGAGCTAATGATAGTTAGTAAATAAAAATCATAGGGGCTGATCTAATGAGGTTACTTGAGCCACCATTAAGGCAATTAGGATGTTTTCAAATCAATTGTTTGGTTTATAAACAAAACCCGAAGATAGATTGAAGCAACATTGATCTACTTTGCAGTTGCATAGAAAAAGCAGTTCGAAGGCTAGCTGGCTTGACTTCAGGCTCTATCTATAGTTTATAAAGCAAAAAAATAGAAACAAGCAAACAAGCTATTTGGTCCCCAGCGGAGCCGCCATTTTGTTATCGGGAAATCTAGTGTCCATTTAGAGCTGCTAGTCCCACTAAGATGGGTACCTATCTAAGAAAAAACCAAACTAAAGTTACTTATGTTTTCCTTTATGAGAAGTAGATAAGAGAGAAGAAGAGAGTACCAACCTCAGTTTCTTGCTTGGCTCCTTGCTTGTTTCCTCTCCCCTTTGACAGATATTTGCCACTTCTCCCTTACTTACCCCGCTTCAAAGAGCACCTGTAAAGTCAAAGCAACATAATACCATCAAAGCACAGAGATCTACTATCATAAACATATAGGACCAAATATATATTGACCACACAAATGCATATATCAACTCAAACGTACAAGAATGTGGAGGAAAACTCAAATAACATTATTGATAGAAAGACTAGAAGAGAGGATTACAACCCGTTGATATGACCTAGCGTCATCCTCCCAGCATGAAAGCCCTTCTTCACCTCATGAAAAGCTTATATCACCCAACACTATGATGTTCCACAAAGAAACCAACAACACTTCCTTACTAGATTCAAAATTCCAGCCTCTGGATCTCTGGGATGAGGGATCCATATATAGATGTTTGCAGGTGGATGAGTCAGCTTTTGGGAATTTTATTAGTGTCGTCTCTCTAATAGTTCTTGGTTCCACTTGGAGATTCATGATATATTACTCATCCGTGGGCGAATTCAAAGAGGCAAGTGTCAAATGGGTAGTTTCTAGAAGATTCTTTGGGTTTCCACATAGCCAACTGCTTCTGCCATTTGTCTGCTCTCACTCATCGCACCCCATAGAAGGGATTTCTAGTATGCATTGTACTTTTTGCATGTGGCAGGTGAGATGCATCGCACCCTTAGCACCGAGCAGTCTGTATGGTCTAGTTTTGACCAGTTTTGAGCAGTTTTTCATGGAGAACTTCTAGGAGATGATGTAATCAGCTGACCTTGCTCCTTTAGGGTATGAGACAACACTTTTAGGGATTTAGAAGCCCTTGGTTTATGGACATATGTGATTGGGGTTGCAGTGCCCAAATATGTTTATAGCATGGGGGTAAACTACGGAAGTAAAGGAGAAATTAAGAATTCTCAGACCAAGATAGTTTAGTAGAAAACATATAGAAAGTAAACAGTTAAAACAGAGAGAATTTAAGCTAATTCTGAGATATCGTTCCTTGTTTACTTTTCAGATTTCATAGGAGACAGATATGATTATTTATAACATGAAGAGAAAACGATAGTTAAACACAAAGAGATAATACTTATATGTTCCAAATATACACAAGAATCCAGTGAAATGTCCTTAGCTTTATTTCATGATCCAACAAAACCAGTATAGTCTTGAATACAAAAGCTCCTTGGCTCAATATAAAATGTCTACAGAAATGTATTTTAATCCACCCTAATTACTTCATTTTACGAAGTATTTATACAAAAATTATTACAAATTATCTCATAACAATATGAGAATTATTCTAGGAAATGAAAATATCTTCAAGCATGAAGATAGAGACAGATAAAGAACTGTCTTCTTGCTATCCCTTTTATTGTGATTGTGTTGGCTATTGTAATTTGGATTTGGCTCTTTTAGTTGCTTGATACTTATATGCTGGATTCACTTTATGTCTTCTACCTACTGATACTCTTTACCGGTTATACTTTGACTTCTGCTTTACCTATTTATTTGGCAGCCATGTTTTATCATATAGATTTACTGCAATAACTTCATAGTAAATCAATTAGTTTTGTCCACCATTCACTGTCAGGTAATTTCATCCTTATCATCTTTCTGTATATCTCGTCGGCTTCTGTATACTTAGCAAAATTTGGCCTACTGGTGAACAAGTTCTTTATCTCATGCTCTATGAAAAGCAAAATTTCTAGACTATCATATAATACCTTTTCAGTGGGCAAAGATTTTACCCGTGAAGTACTAGCTTGGCTCCTGGCCAGCTTGTCATGTATTACCATAAGACTGGGAAGTCATTTTTCTCTTAAAATACCATACTTTGTCATAAATATACCAATGTCTTCTTGGATACTTTGGCATTTTTTCTCAAGATTGAGCATAAGGTTCCTCTTAGTGAGAACCTTCTTTATTTCTATGATTTTTCCTATGTTGTCTTCTATTACCAGTTCATCAAGCTGATACCTGTTTCTGCTGTTGAGAAAGGTTATCAGTTGGTTGGCTTCTTCAAGCTTATCTCCCAATTCCTCCATTGTCTTGTGGATTGCTTCTATAGCCACTTTTACTAGTTCGGTCTGTTCAAAAATAACTTGAATAGATGGCCAAACATCATTGATGGAGTCAATGATGTTGGCCCAAAGAATTTCCTTCATGTCTCCAAATGGTTTTTGCAATGTCAAGTCCTTTTCAAGGACTTTTATTCTCTCTTCCATTCTTTGATTCTTTTGAGCTTCTTCTTTCTATTGTATCTGTGCAATTTTTTAATTAGTTTCCAAACTTGACACTTGTTCTCTAAGTTTTTTGAGCTCAGTAGCTTAGATGGTCATCTCCTCCATGGCTTTTACCAATTCAACTATCTTTTTTGTTGATGTCCTTGTACTTGTTGATGTACTTGTAATTAGCAGAGTAGTGGCTGGTGGAACTATTGGTGCTAATGAAGCAACCAAAGTGGAAGGTACTACTGTAGAAACTATAGGAATTACACTCTGAGGAGTGGTGTCCAACTCACTCTGTTTAGACTATATCAAATTATCTAGTTCTTTCTCTGTTTCTTTTAGTTGCTCATTCAGCTTAAGGATTAAGTCCATAAGCTCTTCCTCCTTCTAAGTTTCCAATACTTTAGCTATCTGAGGATGATACAAAAGAGGAACCTTGAGTTGCTTTTTCAGCGCATCTATGTCATCATTTTTCTTTTTAATAGGCTTTTCTGCAGCTTTCACATCTTTGGGGTCATGACACAGTTCTATGACTAAGTCCTCTAGGGACTTTATTCTAGTATCTTTGGCCTGTGAAGAGGTCTTCTCTAACTAGAATTACACTGATATATTATTCAGCGAATTTTGGAGTTGGTGAGCTACAATTGCCTTGCTAGTTAAAGTGGAGTAGACCATTTCCCCAGTCTGCTTATGTAATTCAATTTGGTCAATAGGATGGATATCCTTTGCCAATACTTCAAAGCCTATTTTCAAATAATCTGTAATTGACCTGGGCTGATGTGTTGTTGGCTTCATAAAAGTCATTTGCATTTTGCCCTCTTTCACATCAAAGGCTAACATTAGCCTTGTCTAATTAGTAGGAGTCATTTTTAGGTAATGTACATAACTTTGGGCCTTTAATCTTTTATTCCTGGCCTATATTTCTTTATATTTCTCTCTGATGTCTTGGCTCTGGCCAGTTGGAGCTCTAAAGGAGGATACTTCCACACTCTATTGCCTTTCTAGCATTTGAGTGTGAGGTGGAAGGTTGTTGTGTACCTCCTGAGGGAGTGGTATGCCTACTTTCTGTACCTGTAGTTCCTGTTGTTTCTTCAATAAACCCCTGTTATGTAAATGGATTCAACCTTTTCCTTTTGACAAAAGTTTGGGCTACATGTCTACTGGAAGGAGTGACCTCCTCTCTATTTAGGATTCCTCTCCTCATTTAGAGGAGTCTGTAAAATAGGATGATTGCTCATGATATGTTCTGGTTGAGCAAGTTCTTTTGAAATCTTTGGCTATTCTAATTCCTCTGGCTGCTCTGATGGTTGTTGCTCTTGAGGTCCTTCTTCTATTGTTTGCCCACTGTGTCCCTGTGATTCTCTTTGAGATTGGGACTCTCCTGGAACCTGTACAAATGAATCTTCATCAAATCTTCTTTCTAAATCAATCAATACATTATTGACAACAACTTATGTGCTATCTCGGTCTACCAAAGTGTTTTCCACCCATTCTAGTTGATTAACATATTGTTCAATTTTAGGAATTCTGTGGTGGATGTAAGAAGATAATTTGTTCTTTTGTCTCCTATTGCAAATGAAGTCTAAAGGGTCATATCTCCAGATAAAACTTTGTTTCAGTCTCAGCCTTTGGAGGATTTCCTCTGCTACCTTTCTTGCTTCCCTAATATTACATATGAAAGGACCAAGAAGATCTTTTATCCTAAGTTGAGCTTTCTACTTGGTCTTCACAAAATGCACCTCATCTGAGTTTATCATTTGCCTGTAGTGCTCCAGAGCAAACAATCTCATAGGGAGGTATCTAGGTAGTTTGTAGGGAGCCAACTCACATCCATATATTCTGATTTCAGTGTCGTTTTGGTACAAGTACCAATCCCCCACTCTATATTGTTTGGACAACTGTAGGACCCTCCTGATGTCTGCACTGATTCTGGGGGGAGAGCTTCCTAGTAAAATAGTTGCCACTAGGTGCAAAAAGAGATCTATGAAATCAATATAAAAATATTGAGAGTCATATAGGTGGATTAATGAAGTCTAGAAGACTACCGATCTAGGGCTTCCTCTGGTATCAAGCTTCTAGAGTGTGATTGGGAATTTGTCAACTTGATAATACAAGAAAAGATGATATAAAACTGGAGAATATTTAAACACTCTTTCATTATCCATCCTCATGAATTGATCATGCATCTTATCAACAATGAACTTAGCATAGTCAAACATGATGGTTGGGGGCTACCTAGGAGAGTAGATTGACATAAAGGCTACAATAATTTCATCAGCAAATTCACTTGTGGTTTGGCCTAACACACTAGATATCATTTCTATTATTTCTTCGACAAGATCAGAGAATATAGTCCACATGTAAGGGGGAGGGTCCTCTAGAGTGTATTGTTCTTCCCTAATGAAGGTTTGGAATAACCTAGCAATTTTGATTGATGTGAGTGTAGGGAATCTATTAAGCAAATCTCCAATAGAAATAGGAGTCAGGCTTTGGCTTGGTTGTAACTGTAGCATTTCATTTATAGACTCAGTAGTGATGGTAAATAATACAGAAAGGTCTGGGGTCATTAATGCTCTCTGACTAAGGCTATAGTTCATGTGGCAATAGTGGATAATATTTGGGAAGATATGTACTCTAGGGAACTGGTATTTGGGTAAACCTGATTCCTAAAGTCCTAAGTAATATGCATGGTTCAGGTACTGGTCTCTATACCTGCAGTATAGTTTCCAAGGGGATTCTTTGGCAGAGGTAACTTTAATCTGAAAATCTTTATCTGCTAGTGGGAGATGGTCTAAATCCTTGTGAGGAGTAGAAATGGGTAGGACATTCAATGGAATTGGGGCAGAAATCCTTGGTTCTTGTGGATTCAAGGATGGGGGCGAAGGGTTTTTAGTGAAATTGGGGAAAATTGGTCTTATTCAGAGTATTTTGGAGTCATTGGGCAACTTTCTTACTAAATTACTTAGTAATTTGAAGCAATTGAGTTCAGGTTTGGGAATGAAATAGGGTTTGTCAACGAATTTGGGTAAATACCTGGTTTTAGCTTTTGAACAGAGTAATGGCGACTTTGCACTGTTTGTAGGAAGCACGCGCAAATGAAATGTGGTCTGGAGTTTTAGTAGCTTCAACAGGTTTGTTGTTGGACGTGGGTTGACGGTTACATGTACTCTGGTGCTTGCATGAAGGTATGAGTGCTCTTTTTCACTATAAAACAAAAAACAATGAGTTTTTAGTTTTATTCGTAAAGTCAACTGTTTGGCGGGTACATTAGGAAAAGGACATTTGGTGTTTAGCGAGGGGATGCGATGTTTTGTCATTTAGTGAGAGGTGGTAAGTGGGATTGTATCGCACCAATTTCGGGATAAAGTGGTTTTGGGGGGACGCCATCCGATGCCATTCATCTGGCACCACGTAACAGTGGGGTGAAAGTGAAGCCACCCATATCGAGTGGGTAAAGGTCGGCCTTCGGAGGCCACCCTATATGAGCACTGACCGTTGGATCAAAAGGGGTCAGATCACACGGTGATTGGGGTGATGATTTGATATGAAGTTTAATGAAGGGGCCCAATGGGGTTTTAATGCGTAGAGGGATTAATTAATGAAGGATTATGTAGGTTTTAATGACGTCGGGAGCGATTTCAATGGTGGGAACAAATTATTAATTAATCACTGATTGATTAATTAATTTCTTTTATTCGATGGTGGGTCATGGTTATTAATTAGTCGTTGATCGACTTCATTAAACCATTAATTAGTTTATTAATAAAGTTTATATTTCAAACTTTGGGGCAGGATATTAACATATGGGTTTTAAATAAAGTATATGGGAAAGGGGTATTTTTCAGATTTAATAAATATAATTACAATTAGGAGTTAATATAAAAGAAAATGGAAAAATGGATTTGCGCTAAGTATAATGTGTTTGAAATTTATTTACTTTTCACATAGAACATTATAACTTAGTCTAAATGCGTGTTTGTGGGTTTTTGTGGAAAAATGGATTTGCTTGCGGGTGATTACTTTCCCTAGGCAAACGGTGGTTTTACCTTAGGAAAAGGGATTTTTTAGGGGAAAATGAATGAATTGAAGGGGGTGAATGTTTGTGAGGGGACTTTTAGTACTTAGGACCTATAATTTATTGGGTCGAGGGTCCAGTCCCTCCAGAAGTCAGAGAAATGCTCTGAGCCCTTTTAACTTAAGGTCTTAGGTACTTTAGACTTTACTTAAGGGAAATTAGTAAAATTAAGGGTGAAATGAATGGGGAAATTAATCATTTGACTTTGTGTAAATGCTCAATTATCATCCATACTTTAGAAACTTGAAGATGAAGGTAAATGATATGATTTTATCTAATCAATCATCATAATTCTGCAACCATTCAACTACTCACCCATCTACTCATCCTACCATTTTTCTACTCTTTATTAGGGTGCACTTAAGCTGACAAACCCTTATCAAATTTTTTTCTTTTCTTTTACAATAGAAATCTATCTAATTCTATCCCTATTACATCCAAGGGCTCAGATTAAATAGTTGAACTCCTTTTATTAACTCTACCTATCTATTCATCTGCCAAGATTAAATAGTTTGGTCAGATTTTATTCTCTATCTACTAACATGAAATTCAAAACATGGAATAACCAAGATTAAACTATTTGATTTCCATGGATTGTGGCATGAATAACAAGTTGCACACAATCATTATTATGCAAAAAAGTAAATAGTAGTGGCATTTGGACTTGCACACTTTCATGGTCTTTTTGTTTTTGGGGTTCATATTTTCATATTTTTTTACCTTTTTCTTTATTCTTTTTGTCCTTTGATTTTTATTTCAGGACATACCCTCTTTACTTTTTTCTTTTTCTTTTTGAATATGGAAAACATTTGCAAAAAGCAAAGGTATCTGTATATTACAGATTTGACCTCATCCATTAAAAAATTATGACTCCTATTGGTATAGGAACATAATAGCTAGTAAAGCAGATTGGTAAATATTGATGGTGTGTGCTAGGTGAATAGTGGATATACAAAGTGTTTTAATTGCAAGTATGTGGATATGGGGTGATCTTTTAAAATCCCCTAATTTCAATTTGTTCCTTGCAAAATAAAAGATGTGTGGATAATGGGCCACTTACTTTTCCTAATTATGATATATGAGCATATAAGGAGATGGAAAGTTAGTGTTTTGAGAAATATTATATTGCAATTACCAACTAAATTGAATTACAAAACTTTATATTTAAACTGTCCAAAAGAACCATTTGACTATATTTATACTTATCTTTTAATATGCATTTTCTTAATATTTACTCAACTTAGACACATTGATGCCTAGAACAAATCAGAGTCATATGAAACCATTATAGATTAAGCATATGAACAAATAATTTCATCAAACCAAGCGATTGAAATAGATCAAATTTTCTTCTTATGCATAAATCGTTAATTAACTTGAAGGGATGCCACAATTGAGAACACCCAATAGAGGAATAATCATGTAAAGGATAAGCAATTTGCAAACTAGTTGAAGATATGCAATTTGTAATCTAGTCCCACAAGAAATAATCTCTCTTCACTCTCCCCCCAACACATGTTTAATAAATGAGAAAACTTAACCATTTTGGCATAGGATTAAAGGATGTGTGATAAAGTTGATATGTTGTTCTATAACCCCAAAATTTTACAGTTGAATATGTTTGAAGCTTTGTTTGGTTTCAAAACAAGTCCAATTTACTAAGTGAAGCATTTGACCTTTTTCAAAATTAGTTCTTCTTAGCAAAAAAAATTCATTTCTTCAAAAGACTATATAAATCCCAAACTAAAATTGATAACTACAATAAGGGTGGTATTATATTTTTGTTCATATATAATATTCACCAAACATTTCAATTAAAATCCAATGCCAAGTAAAAGGGTTTGTGAGAAGAGAGGTATTATATTTTTGTTCATATATAATATTCACCAAACATTTCAATTAAAATCCAATGCCAAGTAAAAGGGATTGTGAGAAGAGAAGGAATTATAAAAGTGATTAAAAAAGAATAGGTGTTAGGAATAAAATTAGAAGAATTGGAGAGTAAATAAAAACCTTAATGAGCCAAATAGAGTGGCTCAAAAATAAGAAGAGGATGAAGATAGCAAAGCTGATGAAAAAGATATTGTGAAAAAGATATTGTATAATAATTTGCAAGATTTTTGAACTAAATACTAATATAAATTAAAGTTTATTCTAATATAGGAA
The DNA here is from genome assembly GCA_000404065.3 of Pinus taeda. NCBI lineage: Eukaryota > Viridiplantae > Streptophyta > Pinopsida > Pinales > Pinaceae > Pinus > Pinus taeda. The sequence goes on along the minus strand of APFE031060809.1, from coordinate 37,585 downwards.
GTTTAAATACATAGGAAATTATTACTAACTTAATTATATGGAGAACATTTTGAATTTGAGAGAATGGGAGATTCTTGAAAAATAAAGCTAGTGATTACCAAATTGAAAGACCAAGTTGATTTCATGAGAGAGAGA
>APFE031060809.1:16432-37349 GCA_000404065.3 Pinus taeda | reverse complement strand
ATTTGTGACTAAAAAAAATACAATACATAAATACACATTCCATACAAGAAGGAACCTATTCAACTAGTTTTTAAGTATGTTAATATTTGAAAATCACTATTAAATATTAAATTAGTTGGAATTTTTTTTCTTCATTAGAATCTTATCATAACTATAGAGACTTTCACAATTCCATACAAAATGTGGAAGACGTGTGGGATGAGAAGTATGAGAATTCCAATGAAATTGTTGATAAGGAAACAAAAATAAACCAAGAGAGAGGTGTCATTGGATTTATAGAATAAGGAAGATGTTTCAAGGTCTTATGGACACTAGATGTACATTGTTATCATTTGTGGTGAAGAGTGGAACAAATGATTTGAGTGGTTTTTTAGGAGAATGTACATGGAAATTTTAGCATAACAATCAAGTAGGGCACAAGGAGAGGTAAGGGGGTTTAAAAAACTATATGTTTATACAAGGAACATTTTTTTTGCATGTTCAAAGAAGCATATCCAATGTTTTTTATGTTTTCAATTATTTTCATCAAATATTGATAACTTTATAACCTCTTTCTTATTTTTCTAATATACTTTGCACTATATTTCACAATTACATGTTAAGAAAAAACTAGATGAAAATTGACATTAGGTTGCAATGATCTAAGAATATTAACATTATAAACATTTAGCATATCATAAATATGTGTATGCTAATTTATTTCTTTTGCATTTCTAATATATGAATTTAATATTGATTAATGACATGAGCCTTTTGTGGAGCATTATAGTGATATGCAATAATAGGCTCCTTTTTGTGCAAGCATGAATCTACACTACACTTTGTATGTCTTAAAAAGTGTGCTCTCTCTAAAAAAATCACATAACCTTTATGAGGATTGAAAAGAAGAAACTTGTGAGTTTTTCAAAGGTATGGATCATCATTTAGGATTCAAGGAACCATTATGTTATGATGATGGATGTCACAAATATTTAATGTTGTTATATGTTTAACAAAGAATGTCTTCTCAACATGAATATTGGAAGGAGGGATACTCTTGATCCTTCTAGATATTGACACCTTTTCTCTTGTTTAACTCCTACTAGGATATTAAGCTTCAATCAAGCTAATGTTTATAGGTTTTTGAGAACCTATGTGACAAACCTTTTTTCTAATCCCTCTTGAAAATATTGTCATGAATTGTAATTCATGTAAATAACAAATGGAAATGTAACACTTTTCTTTGGTAAAATCACATCCTTAGTTTTTGTGGGTTACCCTCAACCATTACAATTCGAAGCCTAGTTCACAATTTTCATGAATTCAAGTGGTTTCCCATTTGCAATGAACCATTAATCACACCAAGTAATTTTTCTTTAAATCTTGTTACATCTTAATTTTTAACTACATGGTATTACTTTCAATGCTTATTTTATCTTAGTTCTATTGTTTCATTATCCATTTTTTCTTGTATTGAATCATATTTCCTAATGTATACAATATGGAGCAGGTAATATGAGAAGTGAGACAACTTGAATTACCTATATTTGCCTGAATTTGTTGAATTGGGTAATCTTCTTGTTCTCTCAATGTCTATTGTCTTTTCCTCATCCTTTCTCTATCTTTTTGTCACAATTCCTTTGTTCTTGGCACTTTCTCTCCTTTTCGAGATTGAATTCTCCAATTTCTCATGTTTGTTGTCAATTTTTGAATAATTTCCATTTTGTGTGTTTTTTTTTTTCCATGAAGGAATGTTCTCTGATATTTTTATATGAATGAACATTCATATATTTTTTGTTTTCCTTTATTTTTAGGTGGCAGTAGGAGATTGATCAAGCAATAGTTTGAATATTTTCCTAGGTATGTAACCTCCTAATTAATGTCATCAATATAGCTGGATGTTTGGTTGATGGGGACTAATGTTTGCAAGGGCTCGATCGAACTATAGCTCAATTGAGCGTCTATTTAATAATGTCAAGGGATCGATTGAGGGTTTCTTAAACCCTCAATCGAGCTATTTGAAATTTTACCTCAAGTGCTCGATCGAGTATTTGAAGCGCTCAATCAAGCTATTGGGGTCCTAAAAAATAGATTTTTAGCTTCCCTTCTACAAATTTCTCTACAACACCATTTTGTATCCCAACAAACTTAACTAAATATTTTTCCTTAGGTGGTGGAGTTGATCATGTTGGATTTGAGAAGGAATCCTCTATGTAATGGCATATGAGTTAGACATTTTCCAATTCATATGATATTTTTCATCTAATTTCTTTTAGATATTTTGTTTGAAATTTTTTTGGACATTTTCAAAGGAGGTGAATGAAAAATCAATAACATAAAATATACAAAATGAAAAATTTTCAAAAAATACCACCATCTTCATTTACGAGCCCTCTTCAAAATTATACCTTTGTTTTTGAATTTATTTAAATAGTAAAAAAATATCTTATGTGAAAACATGTGTCTAAAAGTTGTAGTTCAAATATTAATTCTCCAGCTTCGAAAAATTATAAATATATAATTTTACATAAAAAAATAATATGGCATAACTTATTTCTATATATAATATAATAGATATATAATAAAGTCTAAACACACCCATACCTATTAAGATGTGCGAAAATTTTATAAAGACAAACGTTTCATTCAACGAAAAATTGGAAAATTATATTACAATAATTTTTATCATTTTAATAAAATTTCTATATTTTTTCTTTCGGAATATATATTATATATTATATTATATATATATAAAATTATTATATAATTTCAACTATATTAATTAAATTAAATTATTATTCATGATTATCAACTCCCACAATACTATTTTCCATTAAAAGATTTCATTATAATACTATTTTCCATAAAAAGATTTCATTACAACAGTTATCTCTTATCTCTTACCTTTCATATCTTATTGATAAAAAAGTGTTGAACGTTTCATTAATGGAACTAAATACAAGTTTGTAAGAAAAAACGAAAGAAAATGGCTCTTTTGTTTTGTTTGAGATTTTTTTTATATATGGAATAACATTCATGTAACATATTTTTGGGTTTGTATAAAGTATTTTAAATTTAAAATGTGTTTTTTAAAGTAATGAAATTTATTATAATTAAGTTGTCAATTAGTTATGAGGATATTTGTTTATAGTAATGTAGGTTGATTCATCATTGTTATTTAATGTAGCACTCTTAAGATATCTCTAGGTATTTGTGTACATATTTCATTAGGTTAGTGAGTCAAGATGTGTTGGTCTTATGTGCCTATGTGTATATAAGTGTTTTGGGGTTTGCATGCCTATGTTTACATGTTTTGGAGGTTAGTGCCTGTGTAATTTTAGGCTGGTAAACCTAATGCTAAAAGGTCAATGAGCTTAACTATGTAATATGTAATGACACTGATATTAAAAAATCTACATTATTACTGCAAACAAAGTCATACAAGAGAGTATGAGGGGTAGGAATCGATGATTTGGAAAGGGGACCAAACGTTGAGAAAAGAGGGCTTAAGCCTAAGGGGATGAGGGCTTCGACCTAGCAGCCTAAGCAAAAAATATTAAAATAATGCCTAAAATCCTTTATGCATGAGTTATCTTAAGCCCCTAAGGACAATTCTAAAGGTCTCACTTATTGTATTTGGCACATGCACATAAAATTTGGGGCTTTAAGTAGTGTTATTCTCTATTATGCTATGTCATTTTATCACTCAAACTACTATACTTGCTATGGGAGGGAGTGACCCAACTACTATTTCCATATTCACCCTAGGTAAAGTTGGAAGTGCATACACTTCTCCATGGGTTTCCTTAGGGAAGGATGGAGTCCTATAGGGAGAAGTGTGGGGTTAGATCTCTTAGTGTGAGGCTTGGACGATGCCCAAAAACTCTTAAGGGTTGTTGGACCTCTTAGAGAGAAAGGGGTATAATACTCCCCATGATTGTGCTAAAGCCCTAGAAGGATAGTGGCACACTTTGAGGCACTACAGGTGCAAAGATGAGGGTGTAGTACTTGGGTTTTGTAAGATGATGGGGGATGAGAGATTGTAAGCTAAAGACTATTGGAGTTTAGAACCCTAGTCTATGACCTTATTTGTGTTGTTTGTGGACCATATTGACTTAATGTATCATTTTTCCTTGATGGAGTCATATCCCCAACTCGAGGGTGACACAATGTTGAACGTAATGGAGCAATGTGCTTTATGGTTGGGTGGAATGTCTGAGATCTACAGTTGGTGTCATTTCTAAAAGATAAATGGTGTCATTGTATTTTGTGTGGATGCCATGTTTATCATATGAATACATGTTGTTGTAATTCACATGTGTTTTCTACATGAATATTATGTTATAATTATCATGAATATTATATTGTATATCAAGTTAGTGTGCATTAGGCATACATGAAAAGAGCATAACTATGGTACTAGGGGTACTTGAATGAAGGAATTAGACCCGTATGGTGTCCAAGATATGCTATAGATAAATACAATGATTATGGTTGTTATGGAAGCCTCGGTGGACATAATTATTTATGGTATCAAAGTAATTATAGTCCATCTTAATGAAAAAATGGATTGAAGATTTTGTAGAGGTAATAATGCACCCCAATAGGTGTTTGCGGTGTTACAAAGTGGCATCAAAGTGAAGGTTACAACATTCGAAATATATGGACCAATAATTCACTTACAAAAGACAAGTTGCAAATTTTTGCTTACTACTTGATAAAAACCCTTAAAAGAGAAAAACTTGGGAAAGTTCAAATTTAGAATATGAGATTGAGAATCGTGAAAGCATGATGGAAATCACTAGCACTTAATTATATAAGGTATATAGGAATTAATTGTACATCGGTCACTACAAAATTGATACAATTGGGCCTCTTTTTTAAAATTATAGAATTGGCTATGAAATAAAATTGCAAAATGGAAAAAATTTAGGAGATGAATTAGCTTGGAAATAATAATTGGACAAGTGAATATTATAGGAAGAGCTTGCTTAACGAGTTCACAATTTTGGCAGTATAATTTCTCATTTTTTTGAGAAATTAGATTGTAAGAGTGTTTAAATCAACTTTTAATGATGAAAATAAATTCAGCACAATCAAAGATTTATCAACATCCAAAATCTTTTAACAATGAAAATAAATTCAACACAATCAAAGATTTATCAGCATCCAAAATCTGAAATCTTAACCACTGAACCAAATTTCAAATATTAAATAGAAACTTCTATTATTTTCCGAGCAAAAACGTGGCCCGTTTAGACCGGGAAATTTCTTGGGTCTCAAGTAGAATATCAACCCGTAATCAAAATGGAATTATCACTCAAGTAGAATATCAAACTGTAATCAAAATGGAATTATGAGTTAAACCCTTTAACATTGTCAACTTCGTTGAATAACTCCTCGTGTCAGGTAGAAATGATAGTGCCATGACGGCATCGCTTCGTTGATCTGCAACAACATTTGACTTGGGGTCTCCTATATCTTCGTCACTGCATTTATTCCCCGGGCAGACGAATTCAACGCAGATAGTGTAAAGAACAATCTGCCCTTCTTTCTAGATGGGCAGCCGCTGTTTCCAACATTCTGGTGAAAAACAAATTATGCGATTATCAGCCGAAGAGTAATGAATATGTAAGTTGGGATATGCGCTCGTCGACGAATTCAAATCCAAAAATGCATGAACTTGGTATTAGCATTAATTTAGAAATGTTTAGTTTTTATTTAGGAAGATACGTCTATTATGTTAGAATAGTTGGTGAGAGGTTGTTTTGTTTTGGTAATTTCTTTTACAACTCAAATGTCTTTAGATGCATTTTTTAAAAAATATATTGGTTAATAAGGTTTATAATTAATTTCAATATTTAATATTGTAAGGATTTAAATTTTAGTTATTCTAAAGTTTTAAATTTTTTTTTTTTTTTTTTTAAATTTGAGGATACAATTTTTATTTTTGGTGTATTTCTTAATCTATATAAATATATTCAATTTCTAAATATGTTTTAGGGCACTTAGCTCATACTTACAATTTCAACAAATCTATATTATATTTTTGGTAAAGGGCTGAAAAATATACCAAGAAAAGCCAAAACATAAAATAGTTAGATTACATTAGATCTTTACGCTTATACATGTATCTATTTTAGAATAGCGCTTCTAAAATTTTAATTTAATTTTCAATAATTATTAGGTGGATGGTAGTGATTTAACCTCCATAGAATATTCTAGAATATTTTTCATAATTGTCCCAAATCGAAGGTTGATATTGATGCACAATTAACATTGTTAGGATGGCTGGTGGCAGCAAGTGTGTTGGTGTTAATGTCAACGGGGAAAGCATTGATGCCAATTTGGCTAGTAGTGATGACAACTAGGCTAGCATTTATTTGCATGGTGTGCAAGCTCAGGGGGAGTTCCATGGTTGCTACAGTCTTTGGTAGAAAACCATGATTGTAGTAGGATATGCAGAGTTATAAAATCTTATGTCTATGATGGTTTGTTAGCATAGGATTTGAAGGAGGCTCTGCCTTGTGTGATCAACTTAGATGCTTCTGTAAGTGGCATAGTTAGACAGTGCTCAAAAATATCTTTCCAATGGTATATTGAAGCTTGCAAATGGCCTCCTGGATCAAGAGTTATTGCTAGTCAAACGTCAGTGCCCCCAAAGTCAAAGTTGCAAAGCTAAATATGGGGAAGGGTCAAATTGGCGACCAAGTTTGACATTTTTTCCAAACAAGGTGGAGCCCTTTAGTAGAGCAGCTAAGTGAAGGATGGGACCAATGTGGGCATACAATGCAACGATGAAATGAATTCTTACTAACCAAAGGTGGAGCCCCTCATAAAAGATAATCCCAATGAAGTTTTCCTTCGGAACAAACAAAGGTGCGCATAGGGGGAACACCTAGGATGATGCAAGGCTAGGTAGATGTGGTGATACACACAACAATGGCAAAATTTTATATTGGGGGAAGTGTTTCAGTGGGAGAATCATTTTTCTCTCCTCTCTAGGAGGACAGGTGGCAGATGACATTAACATGATGTCAGTATAGAGGACAAGTGACAGGAAAATTTGGCACTTTCATGTGGCCAAAGAGGCTAAATTTGGGTGACACATGTCATCGCTCAGGAGGAACCACATGGGGTTGTTGATGTAAGCATGACTAAGTGCCCAACTAGTGTGGCTATTACAGCTCATTCCGACAGGTTTGTGATTGGTCGGCGAGTACAACTGTGGTCCTATGAGGACACATCATCTCAGACCTGCGACCCTGGAAGGTTTAGGAAGTGAAAAAAATGGAAGTGTTAAGTTGACTAAGTGTTGGGACATAGTGGTAGAAGGCATGGAGTACAACTCATCCTGATTGGAATTTAATTGGTTTGTGAGAGTTGCAGAGGCCACTTTGGGACATGTCATCTTGAAGGCCTAACCCCTGAAGGTTTTTAAAGAGCACAAGGAGGTTGCTTTGAGATGATAGAGCACCAGGATGTGGTGGCAGTTGTAGAAGAACCAAGAACTAATGAGAGTGGCATAGGGAGGACCCACTGGACATATAAGCCCATAAGGTGAACCCTATAAGAAAACAAAGGTGAGCAGGGAAATAAGGTCGGGATGATAGAGCATTGGGACATGGAGGAATATGAGTTTCCATTGACAGGTAATCCAGATTTCCAATTGATTGGCTAATGCACAGAATGTGTAGATTCACCTTGACACATAATCGAAAATTAGAAGGCCAGAGGCCAAAGACAAGCCCATGACATGGTTTTGTGTGGTTGTGTAATCAAGGGTGCAAAAGGCTTCATGCATGGTATTGAGGCCCTCATGGCCATAGTGCAAAGGCATGCCCATGAGATATTTTGTGATGGATTTCACATGTCGTGTGACCAAGGGCTTGTTACAACAAACTTTTTTAACCACGAGAATCACAAACCTTTGGGATTATTGTGCAGCATTATGGGCTCAAGCATGTCGAGTCTCGAAGAATGAAGAGAGTACTGGGTTCAAAAGGGTTGCATACATATGGGGCATGGATGAGTGAGTGGCTAGTTTTTGCTATATTTGGTAGTGTGCCATATGTAGCGTTGTGCCAAATTTATGGATAATGAGGCATGGATGAGTCAAAAGCTATTTTTGAAGTTTTGTGGGCACAAGTTGATACAAGAAATGAATGGGTCAGCAACTAGATTTGCAAATTTGTGTCAACAACATTGAATTAATACAACAGAGGACCACAGTTTGTAGAAGTAATTTTTGAGCCTATTTTATATAAAACAAGCCATACCTAAGATTCCTTGCATGACATAAAGAATTCAATTGAAAAAAATGTTGAGCGCAAAAGCTTTGACCACAAACCAAGAGAGCCATTCCTCAAGTACAATCTAAGTTTTGTGGGAAATTAATAAGAATGGAGAGCCTTGTTATAGCACACAATTTAGACTGAGAATTATTTCTCAACATGGAGAAATGCTCAAGTGCCCATTCACAAAATTAATGCAGTTGCAGTGGCCAACTAATTTGATCCAACAATAGGATGGAGAGTTATGCTAGAGTACACTATCGGGCAGTGTGACTAACAATGTTTTTTGGTATTTTGATCTGTGTAATAGAGGAACAAAACCAAGGACTGCAATTTATGAAGTGGGGGATTATAGCATTGTGGTGTGTAGACTAGAGAACTTTGTGTGAGTGTGTGTGCTATTGTAAAATGTCAAGTGTGCATGTTCAGAAGGTGAGGCAGAGAACAAATAATGGCCATTTAAAGTGTTAAGGGGATGAGAGTAAACTGTTGAATATGATGTTGAAGAGTTGAAGGACGAGAGGTACTGCATGCCTCTGTAGGGTGTGTAGAGTGATAAAAATACAGAGTTATGCATGGGCTATGCATGAGTTAAGGCAGTGAATGAGAGCATAAGATTTCTTATGTCGGTAAAAAGAAAGGGTCGAGAGTCGGGAAATGTAAAGTTGAAAATAGGAAAATTGGCTACCATTAATAGAGAATATCAAGTTGCTTATTGAGTGTGGGTTGGAGCTTGCAAAACAGGGACTTGGTGGTTCCATCTAGTGGATTTCTGAGTAGAGCCTAGGGGTTGGTTCCTCCTGTAAGTGGGTTCTTGCATAAATCCAAGAAGTTGTAACTTGGTACTTGCAATAAACCCATGAATGCAATACTTCAGTTGGTGCTTCTGGTAAGCTGATCAGGTGTCTACAAAAGGATAGAGTTGGTGCTTCCTACTAGTGGGTGCTAATAAACAATCTAAGGGAATTGATGCTTTCTGTGAGTGGTGTCTCACAAGGACTTATAATGTAAATAGGGTATGATATTTTATTTTACATCATAATACAAACAAATCTTTGGTGGTTTTTCTCCCAAAAGGGTTTCCATGTTAAACCTTGGTGTCTTATGTAGTTCTCTTGGTGTGTGTGTTTATGTGTTGATTTATTCATTTTTTGCACATGTTACAATAGTAGGTGATCAAATATAGAATTCCAAGTTTGAATGAAAATATAAATTAACATAAAAGTTTAAATTAAGCTAAATATTGATTCACTCCCCCCTCTATTTTTTAACATTGTTTTCAAAATTGGTATGAGAGTCTAGATCCTTTAGGAACAATTTAACATATTGAAGGTAGATAAAAAGGAAATAATGGCTAATCAAGTTTGGCTAACATTAGAAGGAGCTCCATTTTTTAATGGATCAAACTATGAGATATGGAAGATTAGAATGGGAGCCCATTTAATGTTCATCAATGAAGACATTTGGTTATTTATGGAATATGGAGAGAAGAATGAGTTTAATGTTGAAGCCAAAAATATGATCATTAAAGGGATGCCAAGGTCATATGTTATTAAAGTTATTCACTGTGAAATAACTAAAAAAATCTAAATAGATTGGAATATATGTACTAAGGACATAGTCACAAGGCTCATGAAATGGTTAATGAACCTTGTTGCTCACATAGTGAACCAGACTTCGCAGAAGCTATTTCTGGTGATAAAGACAAGAAAATAAGGAGAAAGAGGAAGAATACATCCCAAAGGAGAGGTGCTCTAAAGTTTGAATATCTTCTTCCTAACGAACAATTTGTTTATCATGAAGAAGAATACTGAAAAAAGGGGTCATGATTCTCTAAAGGTAAGATATTTATTTGTGATAAATTCAAAGAAATAGGTTAAAAATTATCTAGATTTTCATCTGAATCACTTGAAGATAGAGTTAGCCATGCATCTAGTAGTTATGAATAGAACTACATTTGTAACAATATAAAATAAGGGATCATATGAAGAATAAGAGATTAAACCCCATGAAGAGAATAGGAGTATTCGTAATAGTGATGAAGATGGAATATTTATTAGACCTGTGGATGACTCTTTATGTAAAGAAGGGGATTTATAACTTTGTGATGATTCGACCAGCACATTTGATAGTGAGGAGATAAATCTAGATCAAAATATTTATTTCAGGAGAAAGTTGATATCAAATCTAAATGAGATCAAGGAGATTTCAAAAGAAAATCACAAGAAAGAAAAGAAGTTGCGAGAATATGCACTTGAGAATGATAAGTTGACAAAAATAATTGTTGATCTTAATGATCAACAAGAGAAATCCAACAGATTGAATGAATGACCGACAAATCAACTTCATGAGAATGAAGCTCACTCTAAGAGACTACAAGCTCAAATAGTCTCATTGAGACATGACCTAAAAAGGGTAGATAATAAGTTGTCTAAATATCAGAAGAAAAAAGGGTGTTCTAATATTTTGGATGAAATTCTTGCCAAACAAAGATCATCTTTCAACAAGGTTGGCTTGGGATTCAATGAAGAATCAATATCCCAAAAGGAAAAGGTCAAAGAATCAGCTAGACAAGTTGGTGTAGTTAAAGAATCCAATATTGATAAAGGAAAAGAGGGTGTTCGATAACAACAACAATGAGGAAAGTAGCAACAACAAGATATGATAAAGAAGCATCATCAAAGAAATGAGATGAATAGTCAAAATAGGTAGCAACAGAGTAGAATTGATCAAGGAAGAAATTCAAGTGGCCAAAAAGAGAAATTAGATAGCCAACAAAGGTCTTATCTAGCTTAGGGACACAACTCTCAGAGAAAAGGTATTATCAGCTATCAAAATCATTTTCATGGTTACTTCTTTTCTTGCAACAATTATCAGCATAAATACTTAGGATGTAAATGGATCACAAGAAAACAAAGTGTGTTGAGTAGCTGCCACTCAAAAATGCATGAGATGCCCCATATTGAGAATGGAAGTAGAAAGAGAGCACATGGTAAGAACGATGTGAGACATAACAATTATTTTCCCCACTCTTAAGTGATGTTGAATGATAAGACTAAGGAAATTTTGGGCACAATGAAACAAGCTAAAAATATGAGAAGATGAAGTATACTTCTCAGCATATGTGTGCAAATGCAGTAGCTCGGTCCTTGAAAACAAAAATAGATAATGTATCATAGGATTGTGAGGTTTCTCTCAGTGCTATGAGTAAAGGAAACTTGAATAAAGGATAAGGAAATCAACTGAGGTATAACTCATCATTTAAGAAAAATCAAAAAGAGATTTATGAAGAATGACCCTGTTATGCTTGTTGTGGACTTCTCTGTTAATAGCAGTAGTAATAAGAGTACATTACACCTTGACCGAGAAAAGAAATTTTTGGCCCTGGTATTTCTTCAACAAACAAATATGCTAAAGAGAAAATGGGATAATCTACTTAGGGTGAGTAGATCCTCAATTCCTCTTCATTGAAATAAGAGAATGGCCTCAAGTGAGGCCAAATATGTCAGATGCAGGTAGATTAAAGGAATAGTTAGAGGGGTGCATATGAATATTGAATTTATCGTCGAGTACCCCTGCCAATTACAATAATGATAAATATGTTTATTTCAAATGTATCAACATTGTAAGAAATAGGAGTGTGCAACCAACATGGTTCCAGGGGGAGTTCACAACACTTTAGGTTATGAGAAGAAGATAAGTTGCAATAGAACTGTGGAGTATGAAGAGGCTTAGACTTAAAAACAAGTCCACAAGATCAAACCCCATGCAAAAGAAAGAAGGGAAATGCAGGAGATCAGAGAGCATTGACTCAGGGGGAGAGGCTTTACTAGTAGTAGAAGGAAAAAAGTTTAGCTTCAAGAAGAAAGATTGTTGAGGAACTTAAATGTTTACATCTTGGGTGAAATATCCTTATTTCATTTAAGTGGGGCACGCTCGTATTCAGGCGAATACCGTTTGGGTTAATCAATGTTGATGCAACATTTCAACGCATTATGGACATCACTTTCTGCGGGAAAATTGGATGAAGTGTAGTGGTTTATCTTGATGACGTAATGATATTTTCAAAATAGAGGTCAAACCACATACATCACTTAAAGAAAAAATTTGAGCAATGTCGCAAGTACTAGATACATTTAAATCCCAAGAAAAGTATATTTGCGGTGTCCAAGGGTAATCTCTTGGGCCATATTATTTTCAAAAGTGGGATTAAGTTAGACATGAACATGGCTAAAGAAATCATGTAGATTCCCTTCATAGTGAGCAAAAGGGCCATGAAGTCCTTCTTGGGTAAAGTCAATTTCCTCTGTAAATTCATCTTCAAGTACGATCAAATTGTTAACCCAATACAGGAGATGGTGAAAAAGGATGCAATTTATAAATGGGATAAAAGGTAAAATGATGTGTTTTAATGTATTAAAAAAACTATTGTATAAGCACCCTCATTGTACAACCTGGACTTCAATAAACATATTTTTCTCTAAACCTTTGTTTTTGACACTTCTCTCGCTGATATACTTACCCAAAAGGATGATCTGAACAATAAGCGGCCTATCGCTTTCATGAGTGCGAGTCTACAAGGACTTGAACTTAACTACCCCACCATGGAGAAATGAGCTTATGTGATATACAAGGCGATAAAGTAATTTTGTACATATCTATTAAAAAATCATGCATTATCTTTGTTATGTAGCCAGAAGTCAGCTCACTTGTTGTTCAACAAGAGTTGGGTGAAAGGGGAGTGAATTGGATCACTAGGTCATAAGAATATGATCTAGAGATAAAGCTAGTTCACACAATCTAGGGCCATGATCTTTGCTGACTAGTGATAGATTAAGTGAATGCAAAGGAATAAGGAGAAGATGCTTTAGGTTGAGAACAAGAAATTGATATGTACAACTTCAAGTGTGCCTCCCCCACTATTAGCAAAAGCTCTTGGTACACTGATGTGTGCCAATACCTTGACCATGGCACCCTTCCCTCCCACTTTTTTGCATGGAATAAGGGGGCACTTAGACTTAAAGGATTATCCTATTAGTTGGTGCATGGGGTGATTTTCAGAAATCACCACAACGGAGTACTTCTTAGGGGTTTGGAAGCGCATGATTCATAAAAAGTATTGCGTGATATCCACGACAGACCAACTAGGAGACACTTTGCGGGCAACACAATGGTGCATAAGGTTATGCGAGCCAAATTTTATTGGCCTACATTATTAAGAGATTCTCATGCTTGTGTTCGCAAGTGTCAGGTCTCTTAGAGGTGTGCCAACAAAAACAAGAAGTCAGCTGCCCCACTGCAACCCATTGTAGTGGAAGAACCTTTTCAATCGCAAGGCTTGGACATTATTGGAGAAATATTTCCACATTCATCAAAGTAGCATTGCTACATCCTTATTGCCATAGATTACTTCACATGGTGGACATAAGAATTTCTGCTCAAATAGGTGAATGATTAAGAAGTCATTAGCTTTCTGCAGTAGAACATCATTTCTAGGTTTGACATTCCTACTTCACTTGTTTTCAACAATGCAACATACTTCTCATTCCTAAGACTTTATGATTTTTCATTGGAAAATGGTATTATGTTGAAACATTCAACTAATTATTATATGTATGGGAATGGTCTTCCAAATGCATAAATAATAACCTAATCTACATTATAAAAAATATTATATTCTCTTAGTAGCGAAACTGCCACTCCGCTTTGGTAAATTCCCTATGGGATGAGTACGTCACACCAAAGCCTTCTGTGAACACCTCCCCTTCCTGGTATATAGAAAAGAAGCCATACTCCTGCCCAACATCTACTTTCATTCCCTCCAACTCTCACAAGAATTCCAAGGCAAGTTGTGTTTGATAGTGCAACGTAGGATGGACACCTTTCACAAGCTACAAAAAGAAAGGTTGAAAGTAAAAAAAAAATTCACTTCACCAAAATCATATTAGAGGTGGTTCAATACGAATTTTTTAGGGAAGAACAACTTTAGTGTGGGTGACTTAGCCTTGAAGTGGGATAAATTCCATGAGGATAAAGGAAAACACACTAAGTTTTAGTCCCTATGGATTAGGCCATTCATAGTACACAAAAGTCTTGGCCAGCACACTTATCATCTTCAATCACTGGATAGGAAGATTTAATCTCTCCTTGTTAATGGCCAATGCTTAAAACATTACTTTCAAAGAAGATCTAGGGCTATTCCATACTCTATGTACATAGTCTTTTCTTTCTTGTTTGCTTGAGTTTTGTTTTGTTTTCATCATGTGAATAAGTTTTGTGCATGTACATGTTGTGGTTTCTAAGTATGTGTGCAGCTACAGTATAAAGAGTCTTGTGACACTTCAACATTTCGCTAACCTTTTTTCCATCTTCCTTGTGTTGTTATATCTTTTTACCAATGAAGTTCTAATGAAAAATACGATCTGTGCATAAGGAGAGTTTTGGTCCAGCCATGAACCCATATCTATTCCACAAACCTCATGCCTACACTCAGTCTTTATGTTTTAGTGTCTTCATACTTATCCAATTAGTAGAAGCGGAGAAGGAGAAAAATATAAATGAGCAAATTATTCTCTGAAGGAACAACCTTGTCTCCTCTCAATAAGTCAGGATCCTTCTTCTACCCCAAAATAAATAAGTTCCAATGCATAGTTATCTTTAAAATAAATAAATAAAGGCGAAATAAGAGAAATGATTCCTGCATAGAGAGGTGAATAAAACAATCCATCATGCTATTTTCCAGGCTCATTGGCAACAGAGCAATGCTTGTATTTCTGCATGACTCCTTCGTGGTACTGTCTAGACCTGCTGGCAGTGGAGCAACACCAAAGATGAAAAATTATACTATGAAAATCTTAAGCTTGCGAGCTACACTACCCTTCCTAACTTGAAACATTGTGATATCACTGAATATCATGTTTTGTTCAATAAAGAAGGCATAAAGGGTACCATGTCTATTTGTGGGGTAAGTGGGTAGACCAATGTAATCTGCAAGATGAATCAATACTTCTTGAAGAACCAAGGCCTTGAACAGAAGGAGTTAATCGAGACAGAGAATATGGAATTCATACCAGTGTGTTGCCAAGTGTTGTATCTGCTACAACGCCCTCCAGATTTTTGGCTTACACTCAATTTCAGATACTTCCTTGGTCTTGTACATTGTTGTCACAAACACCAAAGCTTATTTCTTGAGTTTCTTGAAGAGTTTTGTTCCCTTTTTCATTTTGGGTAAACTGTCATCTTTTGGCATGTTTGGTTGTCACGCAATATGTACTAACCTATTCTTATGGTTTCAAGGGTCTATATTTGTGTATATGAGATTTTCTAACTATGTAAACATTTGTTTCTCTCATTCACAAAGTTCTGAGCACTGTCACACAAGTGTCATCATGGTCGTCCTAAAGTCGATGTTAAGTGTCACACTTGTCATACCTTGCCACAAGTGTTGCACAAAGGGAAATGATTTATTCATGTGTTTGGATTATCCATATTGTCATTTCATCTTCTTAGTGTGTGATCACAGTCAAAGTTCATCCCCATTCACATCAAGCTCATCGATCCCACACTTAGCCATTTTCAGAAAAACTTCCTGACTGAGAAACTTAGCTTCACTAGGCCTCCCTTGAGTTGCACACTACACAGTCTCAGTCCTCTAGCTGTGACCCTTCTTCTTGACACTACATAATGCACAATGCTTGCCTCCCAAGAAAGTTGCACTACATAGTTTCTCTGCCCAAGCCCCGACCTTGACCTCCATAATTATGCAATCATGTCCCTAGCCCAGCTTAAACTATGCACTTCGCATCCTCAAGCCTCAAAATCATCCCCCCCTTGAACTATGTAGTAGTCTAAAATCCCTTGACTCTGAGAACTATGCAATTAACTCTCCCAATGTCCATTGCCTCGGCCTATCCCACCGACTCTAGGAACTATGCAGTCTTGTCCCTTAGACCTACTTGAGTTGTGCACTGCATATTCTCAGAGCTCAAGCTTTTCCCCTAGCCGTTGGAACTACACATTGCATAGTCACTGAGCCCCTCTTCCCAGCCTGTCACTTGTTCCAGGCTCAGTTGGTGGATCAAAATGTATCATCTTAGACTAGGGGTTTTCATATTGATATCATCTCATCATGAGTGAATTGCAGGATGCCATGGCAAGATGATGGAGAACAAGAAGAAGTAGGGAACCGTGCTTAAAGACTCTCTTGTAGTTGAACTTACAAGTTAATCAATCAAGCGAAAGTGAAGGGAAACTAGTTTGCAACCACTATCCAAGACTTGAAACCATTAAAGATTCCTTATCACCAAGCCATGCAAAGGTGAAAGGAAAGCATCTTCAAGAAAACATCCAGCACTCAGCAGCAATAGTGTCTTGACATTACCACATCCTCAATAAATCTATGTCAACAATGTCATGTCATGTCATGTCATGAGTGGTTATATGCCACATCACTATTGTGGATCATATATATTGTATTCAAAATCTATTGTAAGGAGGAAGTCCAAAGGAAAAAAATGGAATGTAAAGTGTCATGTAAGTTGAAAAGTCATAGGAAGTCAAACAGTCTTGAGGGTGGTCAAAGAGTCACCCTTGGTTATATATACTCCCTCGTTGTATGAGCAAAGGAATTTTTCACATTGGCTCCTCCCGCAAGGAATTAGAGAGATAAGCTAGTTCTTTGAGGAGTAAGGAGTGGCTCCAATGCTCTACTACTACAGTTAGTGATGTACATTATAAATGTGTGTCTTGGAACTTTTACTTAATGACAAAAGCCTTCAAGGCCGACATGTTTTCCATGCATGGATTATGAATGTTTGTAAGACTATTTTGCGGATGTTTATATTTCATGTTTTCTTTCACATGTGTTAAGATAGTTGATCTATTTTGGTTTTTTTAGTACTTATCTTGTTAATAATGTGTTGTAATGGTTTTTATTTCCATCCCATCCTTATGGATCTTTCCACAGGATATTAGACAGATCTTTCTTCATTTGTTGGTTGTAACGACCATTTCATCCTCTGAGGACAATTCCATTGGATGTTAGATGGATCCTTCTGGTTCATGTGTGCCTCTTCATGGATGGTAATACTACCTCTCACTTAGAGGCTCACTTTTCTCCCCTCTCTACAGTAGAAGAACCTTGACACGTTTACAACTAAACACTCACCAGGCACACCTTCTTGCTTTTCAAAGACACCATTGCATCCCTCTCTCTCGCTGACCATTAAAGCCAAGGAAAATCTTTAAGGACTTGGAAACTCGGCCTTTATATTGGATGGGACTCCTACACTGAATGATGCGAGGTCTAATTGGGACTTCACATTGGGGAGGTCCCCTTAATATTGGCAGGTCCATCATTGTCAACACATTCTTATGTTCACGAAAAAAATTGGTAAAAGCTTGGAATGTCCCTTAGCTTTCAATTGGTATCACTATGTCAATTGGTGGTCTTTGATTCATGTGTACTAACCTCTTTATGCAAGTGGACATTTTGTTTGAGGAGGAGTTATAAGAGTTTTCCTTGTACATTTTCCAATTTGTATCAACTTTTTGGTGCAATTAGTATTAGTTCAGTAGCATTCCCTATTTGGATTAGCATGATCTCAGGGAGAGAAATGTTGATCGTTAGGATTCTCAAGAGAAGTGAGCATAGTCTTAGTAGTAGGAGAAATAGTGGAAGGATAAGCCTAAATGCATCACTAATGGTTGGTATTTGCAGTAGCAACAATAACATTTGTTGTTTTCAATGGAACCAATTTCTTTTTAATTAGTACAAAAGATGCATTAGTAGAGAAAGTATTCAACCAATAGCCATAAAGTTTCAAGAAATGGATGATTATTCAAAGAAGAGATGGTATATGGTCAGGGGGAGTACCATATATGTCCATTTCCTGGAGCAGAAGTAGTTACAAGAAAGCAGAAGGACATATTTTGCTAATGTTTTTTTTCTTTGTTGGTGTCTTTTACCATGATGGTGTAGATGAGTTTGAATGACGTAATTCATCCCTTGAGAAGAGAAGTCCTAAAAAAAGGATGCACATCAACAACTTGACCCTTGGTTAGTAATTGAAAGGAGGAGAAGTAGCAACTTGCAACCATCACTAGTACAAAATGAATAATTAGTTACTAAAAAAATGGCTAAAATTTACATATAAACGACCATTTTTCATTCAATGACCAATAGTGGATAATTTACAATCTCTTATAACGCGACCAACTTTTAGTCGCATTCAGCTTAGTCATTAATTGGTTGTCTCAAATTTATCATCTAGTAGTATATTTACTCATAGATTTGATCATTAATTTAGTCATTGATTTAGTTATTAATTTACACAATTAATGACCAAATACACAACAAAATATACTACTATATGATCAGCTGATAAAACCAATTAATGCCAAAATAAATATGACCAAAATGTTGGTCGCATTATAATATATTGTAAATTAGCTACTAATATTCATATACATGCAAATTTTAATCATTGTTTGAAACTAATTAATGACCAAAGAAATATGACTAAATTTTGGTCATG
This sequence comes from Pinus taeda, assembly GCA_000404065.3. Lineage (NCBI taxonomy): Eukaryota > Viridiplantae > Streptophyta > Pinopsida > Pinales > Pinaceae > Pinus > Pinus taeda. The sequence continues at coordinate 18,541 of APFE031060809.1, read as the reverse complement.
TGATAAGATACTGTAAATTAACTAGTAAGAGTCTATATATGCAAAATTTAGTTGTAATTTGTAATCACAAATTTATCATTTACAATAGTCATTTATATTTTTTTGGTAGTTTCATATTCATTATAAAAATGACCGATTTAGTAGTTTATATTCATTTAATTTACTTTCATTAATAATCATTATAAATGACTAATTTAGTTGTTATATATTCATTTTATTTGTTTTCATGTATAATTAATATGGACTACTAATTTAGAGTTTTTAGACTGATTTTATGTGTTCATTAATATTAATCAACATAAGTTAATTAGTATGATTTTGTGACTAAATTAAAAAAATTCCATACAATGTGCATGGTATCCTAATACGAAAACGCAAAGTTACATATGTTAATGACAATACTAAATAATATCAAGTACAACAATAAATAATTTCAACAACATAAGGGTTTATGCATGAAACTAAGTTACACTTTTTGGCAAGTGATGGTGCTTTATGTGTGAAGAAAAGTAGCTCAAATTAACCTTTTTAATTGCTTGATCCAACAATCTTTTAGACCTCAACTGAGCTATTCGAGAGTTTGAAGATTTATCGGTTAAGAATTAAAGCAAACCCTTGATTGAGCTTCAATGTAACCCGAGCTTATCTAGGAGCTTGATCAAGCCCAATTGATCCACTTTTTTTGAAATTTCCTATCATCACAACCTAGGCACAAAATTAAAAAAAAGTGGCTCGAATGAGCTATGGGATCGATCGAGCCTCTATTTGCCATTAAAAACCCGTCCTCAAGATGCATGACCCATTTTGCATATACCACAATGGAAACTGGAGCTCGAATGGTAGTTTGGAAGCTCGACTGAGATGGAGGAGCTTGATCAATCTGTCATGAACCTCTCCTTGACCACACATTTTTTCTTCATCTATATGACCACACATATAGCTATTCGAATTTTTCATTTCCCTAATAATAAGTTAATGATTCTATCTATGCTTATTGTCAACTACCTGTTAAGAGCTCAACACTCCTGACATTCATATCTCATCCTTAAATATGATCTCTACAAGCGTTATTTGCATGTTGTCGCATTCATTTGTTTGTGTCCTTGGATAGACTATGCATAAATAATCCCATAATTCATAATTTTAACTTTAAATCTTCCATTAACATGTTCCTACCTCAAAAAGTATAGGTTACAAATTCCTAATCTAATTTCATGTTAGTAGCCTTATTTTTTCTTCTTGACTTATAATTCTACAAGGGAAATGTCATGGGGTGCACTTGACATTAGTTTTCCATTTCCACTAGAAAATTTAATGTCTTGCTTTACTATGGTATACCATATCATAACATTCGAATTAATGTCTCTAAGCTAATCCACCACCTACCTTACCATACTCTACCCGACGTCCTGGTAATGAAATTATTCGCATCTCAACTTGTCACATTATTTGACAGTGTTGCATACACTTGGGAAGTCAAGAGCCAATTTGTGTGTGCCAACACACCGATCTCGATGTGCTCATCACATGGAAGGTCAGGCGTGGATTTTTTTGAACAATGTAGATAGGTTGAGAGGGATCCAATGGTTTAGTTATGATATCATACAAACCCTAAATTGCCATGACCCTCTCCTCTATGCCATTTGCAAGGGAACTCCTTTGCTAAGTGGTGTTATGAAGGAAACTAGCATAAATGTGCATTGAACATGCATAACGCATCTTGCTCCAAAGCTGAGTGTTCAAGTTTGTACAACTCACACTACTCTATCATTCTCGATGTCACCTTTCATTAGCGCCACCATGAACACGGGGTAACAAATGTTGGAAATAATACTGAGAGGGGGGGTGAATCAGTATTATCTAGTCAATTATTTTCCTTTTCAAACCTAGAACATATACGCTACTTCAGTTAGAGAGAACCACATATATATGCAACTAAAGATAAGGAAACCCACATATACCATACATACTTATAATTTAAAATATTCTACATATGTTGAACATTAATCTGTGAATCAAGATCATATAAACAGTAACCAGGAACAGAAAAATAGAGTAGAAGACAATCACACACAAGAACACAAGATATAAGGTGGAAACCCAATGTGG
>APFE031060797.1:0-18314 GCA_000404065.3 Pinus taeda | reverse complement strand
TAAAATAATAATGAATTTGACTATATATGTAGCCAATTCAGCTTATTATCATTAATATTTATCTTCACAACTTTTATATTGTGAAATTATGGTTATTGATGTGAATCCTAGAACAAAAACAATTTGTTGAAATTACTTAATAATTTTAATTTAATACCAAAAAAATGTTTATATATTATTATTTTATTTTTTTAAATATAATAAATTTTAATTTTAAAAAAAAACAAATAATATAAAATTACTCCAAAAAGTTTATAATATTAACTTTTTTACATTTAGTTAATTATGATTGTACACATGTTGATAGTACAGAGAGTAGAATGCTTGTAATTAATGGAGTTGTCTATAGTGCGATTTTTTGGAGTTTCCGGTGTGCCAGAATCAAGTGGAAAAATTTGAGGTCAAATAGTTTTTTTACTGTATATATGGATTCAGCACCATGAAAAACCCCTAAGGCACTTTATATTGTGCAAGATTTACCCATCAATCTTGCGATTTCAATGAATTTATGCCAGATTTAAGAGAAATTAGAGCAGAAAATCTACGGAAAAAACTTCTAAAAACTCACACTAAAAGCAACTCCGTAATTAATAGTTGGCATGAGACACTGATAAGTGGATTCATTGTTGAATCTCCCACGAACTTCGTGTATAAATTTTAGTATTGGAAATGCAATCTTCAAGCTATTGTTTTGAGTGTTCATCTTTGATACAATATCAAAACAAGGTTGTGAAGCCTTTGTGAAGTCTGAGAACTACGTGGGAGGTTTGGTGAATCAATGTGCAGAGAGCGTGAGACCTGTGGTAGATGTTGTTGTGTGAAAGCGACACAGATTCTTGTGTGAATTTGTTGTGTGAGCACTGCGTGGGAGGTTTGGTGAAGGCTTACAGAGCCATCGTCGTTGTTAAGGAGTCGTTGTTTGCAAATCGCTGACTGTCTTGACTAGTCGAAATTTGAAAAGTTTGAAATCTGAGTGTGATACAGTACTAAAATGCGAACTGATTGGGTATCCATAGCCACTGTTCATTGGAATGAAGAAAGTATATGGGTTTTGGACATTGTTGAAGAAGACAAGTCCATTAGTGAAGAGAGCTTTTTGTTTCTAATATCAAAACTTGGTATGAACATGTGGAGTAAGTCTTTTGCTTTAATATAAGGTTTTACTTATTGAGAAGGAATTATATTAGTATTAAAAGAGCCCAAATTGTGTGGTGATGTTATTTAAAAACAAATGAGTGGGGTGCTTTCCTAATGGTGAAAATAATTTATTTGAGTTTGTTTTTCAATGGAAGGTAAATTGCTTGAGTTTAAAGGAGAGGGAAGGATTTTTAAAATGTTTTCCTTTTTTAAGTGGTGAAAGGATTTTTAAATAAATAAAAAAGGTTGTTGGTAGAAATTTTTATGATGTTGTAAAAGTGTCTGTTGAAAGTATTTTTTTTAGCTTTGGTGTTTGGATCTCGGGTTATTTGGTATTGGGTATTAAAAGTGTGCCGTGAAAGTATTTCTTATATTTGGTGTTTGGATATAGGATTATTTGGTATTGGGTATTTGGTTTTTATCTAAGATTTGGTGTAATTTTTTGGGAGATTTAGCTGATACCTATTTGAATGAATCCAAGGAAATTATGTGAATTGAAAATTAAAGTTGTTGACAATTGTTGAGGGTTATAATTTGTGGTCAATTGTGAGTGGGGATGAACCCAAACCCACTATTGCGGCTTTTGTTCTAGATTGGAGAAACAAGAGATGAAATCAAAGGTGTTATTGCGAATGTTCGTAAAGGAAAATATTATTCCTCACATCAGAGATTGCAAGACATCCAAAGAAACATGGGATATGCTCAACAGTTTTGTATGAAACAACAAATACAAACTAAATCTTATTTTTGAAGACTAAGCTTTTGTCTATAAAAATGGAAGAAAATGAAAATATAAGCAATTTCATGTGTTGTATCAAATATTTAAGTGATACGTTAGGAGATATTGGTAAAAAGGTGTCAAGTACTTACTTGGTTACCATCACATTAAATGGCTTAGTGAAACATTATCAAACTTTTTTTTCAGCTCTTTTAGCTAGAGAGAAGCCCCCTACATTTGATGAATTGACACAAATTCTTCTACAAGAGGAAGAGAGGATGAATACCTTTAATTTGGGATCTAGTATTTCATATTTGACATTGGTAGACTAGGGTAAAAAACCATATAATTAAATCCATGGGAAAAGAACAAAGGAGGCAAATTTCAAGCAAAACATAAAGGTATGGCACAATCTAAATTTCCAAATCATGAGAAGAGAAATAATGGTTGTTATTATTGTGGTAAACTTGGTCATCATTCTAAAGATTGCTATAAAATAAAAATATAATGAGTCTAAACAAAGAAACATAAAGCATAATGGAAATTTTGTGGATAAAGACACCTCAGTCAGTGATGGATTTCAAAATCTTAGATTGTTTGTTTCTGATGCAGCATTGTCTACAGAAATTGATGATGTGAAGTTTGGTTCATTGATTCTAATGCATCACCCCATATGGCTTGTAATAAGGATTTGTTTGATGAATATTATGAGAACATTGATGTAACATATGTTTATCTAGGAGATAACAAATCACTTAAAGTTCAAGGTTATGAAGTAATAGGTGTGAATTTTCCTAATGGACAAGAGAGACACATCCATAATGTGATGTATGTTCTTGGTATCAAAAAGTTTTTTTTTTTTTAATATTATTGTTGACCAAGATTTGAAGGTGAAATTTGCTAAATCACAGTGTAATTTTATATCACTATCACTACATTCAATATCACTACAATTTTATTGCCACAGGTACCAGACTTAGAGGTTTGTATAAGCTAGATGTGACTAGGACAGGTCATTAAGGGTTGGCATCTACAACAATGTCAATAGTAGACTTATGGCATCAAAGGTATGGGCATTTAAATCACAATGATCTAACGTTACTTCAAAAGAAAAGAATGGTTGAAGGTATTCCTATTATGAAGAATGATCATGTTGAATGTGAAGCATGTGCACTTGGAAAGCAACTTAGAGAGGAATTTCTTGTACTTAAAGCAAAAAGATAGAGGAAAAATACTTGAATTAATTCATATTGATGTATGAGGACCTATGCAAACTACATCTCTTGGTGGAGCATGGTATTTTCTTATTTTTCTTGATGTTAGATCTAGACATACATGGGTCTATTTCATAAGAAAGAAGAGCGATGTTTTTGAGTACTTTAAAGAGTTCAAAAATATGGTGGAAAAAAAAACTGACAAGTGCATCAAAATTCTCAGACTAATCAAGGCGAAGAATACAAATAAAGAGAATTTAATCAATATTGTAAAAATAATGAGATTCTAAAATAACTTACAGTGCCACATACACCTCAGCACAATGGAGTTGCTGAGAGGAAAAATAGAACACTATTAGAGTGTGCACATAGTATGCTTCAGGTAAGAATGTTTGTAATGGTTTTTGGGCTGAAGCAATTAATACTACAATTTATTTGAAAAATAGGAGTCCAACCAAAAGTTTAGATCTTAAATCACCTTTTGAAGCATTTTATGGGTATAAACCAAAAGTGAGTCATTTAAGAGTTTTTGGATCCAAGGCATTTTCTCATATTCCAAAAGATTAAAAACGAAAATTTGATGCGAATTCAATCAAGTGCACATTTATTGGTTATTGTGATGATAAAAAGCATACAAGTTGTTTGATCCTAGTTCCTATAGATTGCTTTCAAGTAGGGATGTGGTGTTTCATGAGAATGCAGATGAAGTTAAAAAATGAATAGTACTAGTGTATTGCATGATATTAATGATTATATCAAAATATATACAAATGTTGAACAAGAACAAGAAAAAGAACAAGCGCGGGAACATGTACAGGTTTAAGAGCAAGGAGCATCAAGCAGTCATGACACTCCAACAAGAGGAGAGGAGACTCCGCAAAGTAGAAAGAAATATGAAAGCGATAAAATTCCACTAATTTCATCACGTCAAATTCATAACCTATAAGATATAAATATTGTGCATTAATGTCTCTTGCAATGAATGTTGTTGAACCTTCAAGTTATGAAGAAGCTAAAGAATATAAAGAATGGAGAGATGCAGTGAATAAAGAATATAAATCTATAATGAATAACAATGCATGGTAATTAACAAAATTGCGTAAAAAATAAAGTTCCCATGGGATGCAAATGATTGTATAGATCAAAGTTTAATGTTGATGGAAGTATTGATAAATATAAAGCTAGATTGGTTGCAAAAGGTTATTCACAAAAAGAGGTAATTGATTATGAAGATACTTTTGCACCTATAGGTAAGTTGAACACAATTAGAATCATGATTATATTAGCTGCAAAACATAATTGGAAAATGCATTACTTAGATGTCAAATTTTCTTTTTTTAATGGTGAGTTAAAAGAAGAAGTTTATTTGGTTTAGCCTAAAGGGTTTCTAAAATAGGACTAGAAGTATCTTGCCTGTAGGCTAAAGAAAGCTTTATATGGTTTGAAACAAGCACCAAGATTTTGGTATGTGAAAATTGATTGTTTCTTCTATGAGAAAGGTTTTATGAGAAGCAAAAATGATCCTAATCTATACACCAAGAAAGATGAATATGGGAATGTTTCTTTGATATATGTATATGTTGATGATATTATCATACAAGCAATGCATCCAAGTTGATTGAAGAAATTAAAATTCATTTGTCACAGGTATTTGAGATGAAGGACCTTGGTGAATTGCATTATTGTTTAGGTCTTGAAGTTTACAGGGAATCTAGTAAGACACTAATCACATGAAGAAAATATATAAGCGAAATCCTTAAAAGGTTCAATATGATTGAATGCAAGGTAGTATCTACTCCTTTATAATAGAATGTTGAATTGTATAGTGATGATGGAACCGAAGAGGTGAATGGAACCTTGTATAGTCAACTGGTGGTAAGTTTGAACTACCTCACCACTACTGGTGGGAATCAAAATAATTTGACTTAACATATTGTAATATAGATGAAAATGTCGCTAACATATTCACCAAGCCTCTTGGAAAGACTGAATTTGAAATTTGTAGAACTAAACTTTGTGTGTTGAAGAAAATCCAAATTATGTTGTAAGCCTCGCTGAGACTTAGACTAACAGGGGAGTTAACATAGAGGTCATGATTAAGGGGAGGTTTCAAAATAAGCACGATTGTTCACATGTCGGTGAAGTATAGGTGGTTGATCACAATGATTATTTCGTAGTCGGAAAAATACAAGCACTAGAAAGTTTGTAATTAAAAGTCGGTAGGAGTCGTTGGTAGTTGGTGGATTCACTGTTAAATCTCCAGCAAACTTTGTATATAAATTATAGTATTTGGAATGCAATATTCAAGCTATTATTTTGAATATTAATCTTTGATATTTAAGTTTAAATTTAAATTTAAATTTATAACTTTCTATAATATGCAAAAATATATATTTAATATAATGAAATTGAAATGACATCATATTGAAAATGATAATATCACCAATCCGAAACATCTCAAAGTACATTAAAGAACTAACTACTTAAAAAAACATGGTTTTTGATAACAAAAACATTAAATTGTATTCTCACAAAATCTTTTCAATTTTCTTTTCATAAACTCAATCTAATATTTATACCTTTCTTATAATTCCTCTCTATTTCTTTCCTCACTTGCTCTTTCCTTTATATCCCATCTCTATAGGACGGCCTTTAAATTCCATTGTATAGAACTTTCAGCAAGACTTTCTAAATAGGTGATACACTAACCAAATTTCAATCCTCTTTATAACTAAAAAAGGGCTAAATACAATATATAATTAAAAAACTAACCTATCATAAAAACATAAAAGAAAATATATTATTATATTATTAAAAACTTAATTAAGAAAAACTTTGAAGCACTATGAAAGGCTTAGAAACATTTAAAAAATAAATCATTAATAAACATCTAAAAAGGTTCGGAAGAAGTCAATCCAAGTCGATGATTCACTCCCTGAATTCAAGAGGCTTTAAGAAACCTCCTCTTAACGAAATCCTATACACATGTTCTATGGCTAAGATTGTGAGAGAAGGAAAATTAACGTGACTATGAAAGTTGGTTATTTTATTAAAATTTTAGGGTAGAAAATTCTATTTAGAATGTATTTTTATGGTTATGAAATTTGTTTAAAATTAAATATTAATTTTTATTTGATATGTTTGGGAAAAAATTAATATATAATTTTTTTAAAATATTAATTGAATTAAAAATATATAAATTTTAGAAAAAATATATTATTGAGTTTTAAATGTTAAGGTTGATAATTAAGGGATCTGATTTGCAATTGAGTATGGAAACATTAAATAACAAATGTCCTAATCCATTAGGATTAAAGTTTTTTTTTTTGGGTCTATATTCTGGGTGAGGGATGAGTTTCACATTAATGGGGGAATGCACTATGGTTTGGTGTATAACTATTTTCATCAATATCAACTAGGGTTTTTAAGATGTTTTGTATAGATATTTTGTCTATTTCATATGTGGTAATGGATAATTTTTAAATTATTCTAACTTTTGAGTAAACAATACACTGACTGTAACCTATAGACAAAAAAAGTTATCATTAACTTGCACACATTGCTTGAAAATATGATGATTAAAAATGGAAACGTGGGTGTATCTATCATGCAATCACATAGTTGTTAGGGTGAGGTATTTCCATATAAAAAAACCATCACATAGTTGTTGGGGTGAGATATTTCCATATAAAAAAACCATGTTCAAATACTCATGAGTGTAGAGCCCTTATATGCATATGAGATAAGTTGTTTAACCTTTCCTTCCATCAATAATGAAGTTTAACACATATTTGATGGATCAAATTAATGTAGATACTAATATGATATTTTAAAAATCATATATTCTTGTAACAACCTTTATTATGATTATAAAATCTAAATATAATAATACATAAGTAACTTTTAAAAATATAAACATATTAAAAATTAAATAAATATTTAAAAAAATATTTAATGTAATATGATTTGAGTTATAAGAAATTCTAATCATATTTAAAAATTCAAACTCTATATATATATTTTAATAATTTACATTTCCAGATTAACTTGTTTGAGAATAATATATAGTGGTAATTATTTTCCGTCGTGAATAATATATGTATAATTTAATTTTTTTTTATAATAATTCTATTTTTTATAATTTTATTTTTAATTAATATAACACATCTAATTATACTTCTTTTTCTTTTTTCTTTTTTTTAAATAGGAATTACATTTTTATTTGTAGAATTAGTAATACAAATCTTAGTAATATTCATTTATTTTATCTTCATAGGTAAAAAAACTACACTTTTTTAGCATCATAGAACCAACTATTTCCAAGATTTACCTTCCTCGACAAATAATTATAGTGGTAATTCGTTTCCGTGTGAATTAATATATAGTTTGTGTTGTTTTACCCAGTAAATTATATTAATATATTATTATATATATATATATATATAATATATATATTATATATTATATATATATATAATATTATATATATATTATATATAGATAGATATAGATATAAAATCAAAGTTTGAGCTATAATTTTATTAATAGATAGTAAACATAAAAACCATATGTAAAAAGTATACTTCTAATAATATTCCACTATGAATAAATTTAATTTACACTCAATTATATATAAATAAATAGTTATGTTGATAGACATGTTTATTTTGGAAAAAAATATGTTTGTTTTGGAATTTTAATTTAATTGTTAACTAGTGTAACCATATAAATTAAATGGCCACGATACATCAAACACTGTTCAAGTTAAAAAAAATATCTTAAAAATTAACTATTTTTTTTTTTAAATTGTTATTAGCATTATTAATTATAAAAAGAATTAATATATGAGTTAAACAATATTCTTAATCATGAAGATTCACCCTCACTTTACCAAGGAAACTATTAATTTGTGAATATGTTTTATTATAATATCATGGGTCAATACCTTGACTTATCAATGCCATGTAATCAATATGAGAGTTCTTGATAAGACATTTTTTAAATTAATTCATTTGAGATAAATTAATTAAAAGATCATAACTAATTTGGAGATAAATATGAACCCTTGATTTGTGAATACTACTACGAAAATTCCAGTATGTTCCATAGAGATTCAATCTCTACCTATTGAGAAGTGCAACAAGAAAGTCTCAAGTTGATTTATCCTCGGTCAAATTGAGAAAATATGAATTTCCACATCAACAAACAACTTGGATGCATTTAACTTATGTGACATGGCTTATGTCACTTAGTTTACTTAGTAAATTCGAGTTAGAGGGCCTGGAGTTTAGTTAAGCATGCGTGATTGCTAATTTGTAGCAATCAAGGTCATTTATTTCAAGTTGTGTTCAGTTAAACTAGTTCTAACAGTTGTAGGAACTAGTGGAAGGTCAGTTGTGCAGTGGGACAAAAATCTAACTCAATGATCATCCAATTAATTGATCAATCAACCCAAAATAGCTAGTGCATGTAGAGAATTCAAGTTCCTCAGTTGTGGTGGAGATTCCAAGGCAATGTAACATAAATTGTAGACTAATTCTTAGTGTAAAGGTGTTGCATGCACCCAGATGATCAACCTTGGGAATTGCACAATCAATTTGGAGAGTAATTCCTAAAAATAGGGTCTAATTCTCTAGGAATTGCGCAAGGAAATAACAACTCAGGCTTAGTCAAAATTTGACTAAGTCTCGATTAGAACTTCTCAATGATAGAGACATAGGTTATTCACTTATGGGTTGTGCTCAGAGCGAGCAAGCAAGCAATTGTAATATCTCTTTATTCATCTGATTAATGCAAACAGGCTTAAAGGATTTTTTGATCCAGGTGGATATTAGTGAGCCAATTCCACTTGGAACCCCAACATTGTTTCTTTCAGTTTTTCAGTTTCCTTAATTGTAGCATAGTTTACTATTTTTAGCAGTTTTTCAGGTCCTAAACTTCCGGAGCCATTTTGAGGCCCTAAACAACCTTTTTTTTGGACAATCTACCACCAATGGTTTTTGGCTAAAATCATCTTTTTTGCTGTAGTCCTCAGATAGATCTTTCCAACGGGGTATTATGTGCATCAAATGGAGATAATATGACCAATTCACGACCCCGAGAAGTTGGTTGTCCAGCTAACCCCAACAGGGCCCATAAACTCTTGGTGTTACATCTCCTCGGGTTAGGATTTTGGTTGTTTAGGGTTGTCTCTTATTGTTCAATAATAAAAAGGCCCTTAAGCCTCACTGTAACGTAGTTCATAGGCATGTAGCCACCACATATCTTCTCAGAGATAAGTTACCATCGTAGAGCTTGTCTTATTTCCATATTGTTTGTAAGCATATTTCATTATTTGATATTAATCAAAGGAAGTTTTATTTATGCTACATCTCTGTATTTATGGTTATATCTGTAATTTGTTGCGTTCCTGTTTAAATTCAGATCATTTTTAGCAGTTGTTTTCCCCTAGAAAAATATTGTGCATGTTTGTTATTTCTTATTGCATGTATCAAATTGTTGCTCTAAATTGTGAATTAAATTCCACAGATCAGTAGAGTAGAATTGTGTCTCTTGATTTTAGATAAAAATTCTTGAGTAGTTGCAATTCTACATGATTTTTCTACTAGGTATCAGAGCAAGATTCACATTAGAACGAGAATTTAGAAGTTGTTCCTCAGGAGGTTTGAATTTTCAGTTTTAGTGTAGCGAAATTTCTTCAGAATCGGGAAGATGATCTTCAACGAGCTGAGCTTAGAGTATGCCTTGGAAGGTAGGGCAAATTTAATTACATGGAAGGATCACATGGAGGTGGTGTTTGATGACAATGGATTGCTAGAATATGTCAAGGTAGATATTGCAAAAGCACATGCATCTGATGCACATAACCTATCTCATTGGAAAGAAGATGTATCCAAGGCGAGGAGAATAATCTTGGAGGGAGTGTGAGACCACATTGTCTCAAATATCCATGGAAAAGCAACTCCTTTCACAATGTGGAATGCACTAACAGAGTTGTTCAAGAATAGCAATGATCATAGAAAACTGGCCCTCAAAGACAAACTTCGAAACATTAAGATGCAAAAGAATGATATTATTCCACAATATCTCACCAAATTTACACAAGTTTGGGATAAGCTTGGAGGGGTTGGTGTGATTTTTGTAGAAGAGGGCCTAGTGAGCCTAGCTCTTCTAGACCTTCCAAAATCTTGGCACAAATACCAGGACTCTGTAAATGGAAGGGAAAATTTACTGAAGTGGGAAAGGTTGTGGTCCAACTTGGTACAAGAAGAGTTCAGGAGAAATAATCAGGACGGAACTTCATCCAAAGTAGAGGATGAAGAAAATTTTGCATTGGTTGGAAAGGAAAAGAAGGGCAAAGGGAAGAAATATCAAACCAACCCGAATCTAGCTTAGGGGAATGAAGAAAGACTTGTCTAAAATAAAAAGCTTCAATTGTCATGAATTTGGGCATTATGCTATGAAGTGTCCACACAAATTTGAGCAAGAAGAAATCAGGAGGAGGAGCAAGTGAGACATTGGCTTTAGAGTTTGATCCAAACTTCACCCTTATCGCATGCATGACCAACTCTATGATAGGGAGTGCGTGGTACCTGGATTTAGGTGCCTCGTTCCACATGATAGGGTGTAAAGCTTTTTTCAGTGACCTAGAGGAGAAAGATCTCCATATGCATGTTGAGTTGGGGGATGATGGAAGGCACATTGATACCGAGATTAGTACAGTCACCTTTCAGAGGGAGCCGAGATCCCCTCTTCACCTCAAAGATGTCATGTTTTTTCCATGCCTAAAGAATAATCTCATCCCTGTCACAGTTTTTGAAGATCGTGGTTATGATGTGATCTTCAGCAAAAGGAAAGCATTATTGAGACACATAGCCACTAGATAGGTGAAGCAAATCGAGGTCCGAGTGAAGAACCTGTACAAGTTGGATGTGGAATAATGTGTTGCATTAGGCACTAAGGCAGATAAAGTGCAGAGTCGTGACCTCAGTGAAATTTAACATATGAGATCGAGACATTTGCATCATGGTGCCCTAGAAATTATGCAACAAATAACCACTAGCCTCCTGAATGGAGCACTTCAGCAACATGATGTTTGCAAAGGTTGTACCTTGGGGAAGTATGTGAAATCCATATTCCTTGGAAAGAATCCACTCTGATGTTTGTGGACCTTTCTCAATAGCCTCCACTACCAGACATAAGTATTTTTTTTTTATTGATGATTTCTCAAGGAAGTCTTGGACCTTGTTCATGTGGAAGAAGGATGAGACATTCTCAAATTTTGTAGAATTCAAGACACTAGTTGAGAAAGAGACTGACAAGAAGGTGAAGGATCTAAGGAGTGACAATGGAGGTGAGTATGTTTCAAATGACTTCAAGGATTTTTGTGTGAAAGAAGGAAATCGAATAGAATTGACAACACCCCACAACCCACAGCAGAATGGGGTAGCTGAGAAAAAGAATCGTAGCATTGTTGGAGTTGAAAGAGGAAAAATACTTGAATTAATTCATATTGATGTATGTGGGCCTATGAAAACTAAATATATTGGTGGAGCATGGTATTTTCTTATTTTTGTTGATGATAGATCTAGATATACATGGGTATATTTTATAAGAAAGAAGAGTGGTGTTTTTTAGTACTTTAAAGAGTTCAAAAATATGGTGGAAAAACAAACTCACAAGTGCATCAAAATTCTCATTCGTAGACGAAGATGAGACGTATCCTTAGGCGATATACATGAAATCACCACCCGGCTATTGAGTAATGCTATTTTCCCATTCGCTGAGCAAGGCTATTCATTCCTCAATTCAGAAAAGGCAGGCTATTCTCCATTTGTTCGATTCCACCGCACCAATCAATACATATCTGATCAAGGTGGAGAATATAAATCAAGAGAATTTAATCAATATTGTAAAAACAATGGGATTCTACAATAATTTACAGTGCCACCTACACCTCAACAAAATGGAGTTACTAAGAGGAAAAACATAACACTAGTGGAATGTGCACACAGCATGCTTCAAGGTAAAAATGTTTCTAATGGTTTTTGGGCTAAAGCCATTAATACAACAGTTTATTTGAAAAATTGGAGTCCAACCCTAAATTTTAGATCTTAAAACACCTTTTGAAGCATTTTATGTGTATAAACCAAAAGTGAGTCATTTAAGAGTTTTTGGATGCAAGGGATTTGCTCATATTCCAAAAGATGAAAGAAGAAAACTTGATGCAAAGTCAATCAAGTGCACATTTATTGGTTATTGTGGCGATAAAAAAACATACAAGTTGTTTGATCCTAGTTCTCATATATTGCTTGCAAGTAGGGATGTGGTGTTTCATGAGAATGCAGATAAAGGTGAAAAAATGAATAATACTAGTGTATGGCAAGTGTTGAAAAAGAACAAGAACAAGAACATGAACAGGTACGGGTTCAAGAGCAAGGAGAATCAAGCAGTCATGACACTCCAACAAGAGGAGAGGAGACTCCACAAAGAAGAAAGAAAGATGAAAGCAGTAAAACTCCAAGAAGGTCATCACGTCAAATTCAGACACATATAAGATATGAAGATTGTGCATTAATGTCTCTTGTAATGAATGTTGTAGATCCTTCAAGTGATGAAGAATCTAAAGAATATAAATAATGGAGAGATGTAATCATTGAAGAATATAACTCTAATGAAGAATGATACATGGGAATTAACAGAATTTCATAAAAATAAAGTTCACATAGGACGCACATGGTTGTATAAATCCAACTTTAATATTGATGGAAGTATTGATAAATATAAAGCTAGATTGGTTGCAAAAAGTTATTCACAAACATAGGGAATTCATTATGAATATACATTTGCACTTGTAGCTAAGTTGAACACAATTAGAATCATGATTGCATTAGCTACAAAACATAATTGGAAAATGCATCAATTAGATGTCAAATCTGTTTTTTTGAATGGTGAGTTAAAAGAAGAAGTTTATTTGGTTTAGCCTAAAGGGTTTGTAAAAGAGGGACATGAACATCTTGTTTGTAGGTTAAAGAAAGATTTATATGGTTTGAAACAAGCACCAAGATATTGGTATCTAAAAATTGATTCTTTCTTCTATAAGAAAGGTTTTATGAAAAGCAAAAATGATCCTAATCTATACATCAAGAAAGATTAATATGAGAATATTGCTTTGATATTTGTATACGTTGACGATCTTATCATTACAAGCAATGCATCCAAGTCGATTGAAGAAATTAGAAGTTATTTGTCACAGGTATTTGAGATGAAAGACCTTGGTGAATTGCATTATTGTTTAGGTCTTCAAGTTTAGAAGGAACCTGGTAAGACACTAATCACACAAAATAAATATATAAGAGAAACCTGTAAAACGTTCAATATGATTGATTGCAAGGCAATATCTACTCCTTTAGAAAATAATGATGAATTGTATAGTGGAGATGGAACCAACGAGGTGAATGGAACCTTGTATTGTAAATTGGTGGGAAGTCTGAACTACCTCACCATTCCCAGGCCAGATATAACATATTCTATCAACATACTTAGTCAGCTCATGACTAAGCCTTGTGAAAGCCACTAGAAAGCAACAAAGAATGTCCAATATGTGAAAGAAGCACTTAATTTTGGTATTTTGTATATTGATGAATTTGATGTTGAGTTGGTAGGTTATTCTGATTTTGACTGGACTGGAAATCTAGATGACAAGAAATCTATTATTGGATACGTGTTCAATATAGGTTCAAGAGCGATATAATGGAGCAGTAAGAAACAACCAATTTTTTTCTTGTCATCCAATGAAGCTAAGTATAAAGCATTAAACAGTCGTACCTGTGAAGCAATATGGCTTAGAAGGATACTTGAAGATGTTGGAGAAATACAACAAGAACCTACAACAATCAGATGTGACAATCAAAGAACTATCAAATTGGCAAGAAACCATGTATATCATGTAGTGTCAAAACATATAGAAACACATCATTTTGTAAGAGAAAAAGTGGAATCAAAAGAATTTGACTTAACATATATTAATACAGATGAAAATGTGGCTAACATATTCACCAAGCCTCTTGGAAAGGCTAAATTTTAAATTTGTAGAAGTAACCTTTGTGTGTAGAAAATCCAAATTATGTTGTAAGCGTAGCTAAGACTTAGACTAGCAAGCAAGTTAACGTAGAGGTCGTGATTAAAGGGAGGTGTCAAAATAATCATGACCGTTCACATGTCGGTGAAGTATAGGCGATTGATCACAATGATTGTTCCCTAGTCGGAAAAATACAAGGGGTAGAAAGTTTGTAATTAATAATCGGCAGGAGTCATTAATAGTTGGTGGATTCATTGTTGAATCTCCAAAGGATTTTATCTATAAATTGTAGTATTTGGAATGCAATCTTCAAGTTATTGTTTTGAGTATTAATCTCTGATATTTTAAATTTAAATTTAAATGTATAACCTTCTATAATATGCAAAAATATATACTTAATATAATCAAATTGAAATGACATCATATTGAAAATGATAATATCATCAATCCCAAACATCTCAAAGTACATTAAAAAACTAATTATCTAGATAAACATAAACTTGGATAACAAAACATTAATTTTTAGTCTCATAAAATCTCTTCAATTTTCTCTCATTAAATATTTATAATTTCCTTCTTGGATTATAGCTCTAAGAGATTGAAGAATTGGCAGGGAATCCTAGAGAAATTAAAAAATAGAGTGGCTAATTGGACTTTTAGAACCTTAAACATTGCAGGAAGGATTGTCTTGGTTAAATCTGTCTTACAAGCAATTCCTATATATCCTCTTTCGATTATGGCAGTACCTCAAGGGGTTTGTACCAAGATCAGAGAAATGCTGAGGAAGTTCATTTGGTGAGGTTCATCTAATCAGAAGAAGTGGGCTCTAGTTTCCTGGAAGCATCTGATAAAACATAAGGAGGAGGGAGGTTTGGGCCTAAGAGACCCGAGTAAACTCAATAAAATTCTTGGTGCAAAACTCTGGTGGCGATAGATGAGAGGGGGTAACGACCTATGGAAGCAATTATGGCGACACAAGTACAATATGCCAGATTCAACGGAGGATATTTACCGCATGCAGGAAACCCCGAAGGGATCGACAATTTGGGAGTTAGCTAGTCAAAATCGAGACATAGTAAACAAAAATATTTTCTGGGAAATCAGAGCTGGAGGGGAAGCCAAATTTTGGGATGAGAATTGGCATCAAAGGGAGAAAATGAGCAGCATCCAAAGAATACATGGTATACAAAACAAAATCGGTGATAACCACATGTATGTCAAAGACTACTGGAAAGAAAATGAACTGGATGGGATCTAGCGGAAATGGACACCACTGGAGGACTGGGGCATCGAGACAAATCAGGAGCAACAGAAGGCTTTTATGAAAGAAGTTGAATCCAGGAAAGTAAAGGTGAGAACAGGGAAGGATATCATTAGATGGGGGAAATAAACGAAAGGAACCTTCACAGCCAAAGAGGCTTACTACCTGACAGATCAACAGGATGCCACGGAAAGAAACCAAGAATGGAAAGTCTTTTGGGGTAAAAACTGGTGGCCAAAAGTTACCATTTTTGCATGGTTGGTAGCCAAACATAAGATTTTGACATGGGATAAGCTTCAAAAGAAAGGCTTCAATGGACCTTCAAGGTGCTATTTGTGCAACAGAGAGACAGAAACACAGGAACATCTATTAATCAATTGTGGTTATACCAGGAATCTATGGAGGGAAGTAGGGAGGTTATTCCACAAACCTGAAAAGTATCCGAAAGAAACAAGTGAAGTAATTTTCCTGTGGCAGAAAGAGAAATTCCAATGTAGAGTTGTTCAGAGAGCCTGGGACCTCATTGCAGGCTTTGTTCTTTGGATGGTGTGGAAAGAACGAAACCGCAGAATTTTCCAGAACAAAGTTAAGAATTTGGAAAAAATATGGAAAAGGGTTGTGAATCTCACTAGAGAAACAATATTGGTCGAAAGGTGGGATATGGAGGACTGGAAGGCGGAGCAGGGTGAGGAGCAAATCCTCAAAAATATAAATCTAAAATATGAAATGGTCCATAACAAATAGACGGAGAGGATTAATGCAAGATATCATAGCCAGGACAAGTTCGTTTACCCCAAAGACAATTTTATAAAATTAAACTTCGACGGGGCGTCGAAAGGGAACCCAGGTAATGCTAGATTCGGAGGAATCTTCCGCGATAACCAAAAAAACACTAGGTGGATTTATGCAGAGTGGGGTGGAGAGATGACAAATAATGAGGCTGAGCTATGGGCAGTCCACCAAGGGCTGCAAATTGTGATCTGCAATGGCTACAGAAATCTGGAGATTGAGGGGGACTCCCAGATGGCAATAGAAATCTTGAAGAAGCTGAATAATGGGAAGAATTGGGAACAGGTCACCAGCAGCTGGCGAACGGCTGGTATCATCCAAGAGATAGCGGAATTGCTGAAAGGAGTTGAATACAAGATCTTTACTCATGTGAAAAGGAATGGGAATCGAGCGGCGGATTTTCTCGCGAATTGGGGTTGCAAAGGCCGAGATGTCAAGGTTGACAGCCAGTGGAGGACGGTACGACCCAGCGGAGAATGGGAGGAGCTGGCCAACATTATCAATAATGACCATGACCAGGCCTCGAAAGAAAATCATGAATAGGTTACACACGCGAATCTCCGCATTCGTGCGACAGACTGGGGATATGGAAAAACAGGCTCAGGCATTTAATAATTGTCAAAAATGGCTTGGGGGGGATATCATAGATCACCATGCGAGAATAAATTTGGAATGTGCGAAAACGGTGAGGAAAAATCTACCTTATAGCACTCCAATCATAGTTAAGAATCGGCGGAGAGGAAGAAAGGATATGTCAGCGGCCATAAATGGAAATCAAACTAACAAGACAGTTGATAGGAAAGGCGAAGGCAGAATTAACAGATGGCAACGTAAGGATAAATGGATAGGTAGGAGGAGCGGGATAGGAAGTTCTATAAAAGCTCGCCAGCAAGGGACTCGGCATCGGAAGAAAACTATTGAAACCCACAGAGCGATAGGAAGAGAAGGGGCGGCGAGAAACTCCAGAACGAAGCAAAACCAATTCCTGGCAAGCTTTACTATGGAGACCAGGAAGAGAGCTAGGATTGTTGAAGAAATGGAAGCGGAGCGCGGCAGAGAGAAAGACAGGATAGGTAAAGAGGTGATGAAAGAGGAGAAAGTGGAAGAGATATACGAGATTCTTGACGACTCTGAGGAGGATGAAGACAGGATGCGGAGCAGAAGCGAAGATGAATGGGAACAGCAGCCTATCAGCGACAATCAGCGAAGTCGGTGAGGAAGAAGGGTAATGCGCAGAGGTCGACAGCCGAGGAATAGGCAAGCGGAAAGCAAGCCGGAACCTAATAATTGGAGAGGCAGCGGGGCAAACAGAGCCCGAGGAGTAAGGGGAGGAAGACGTGAACAGAGTAGGGGTCCAGGAAGAAGGGCTAGATAGACAACGGAGAAAAAAATCCAGCAAACTGAGAAGGCCTATTCTCAGAACACCTGTCCCAGAATTAGGAGAATTATTCATAACATGGAAGAGGAAGCCATACAAGCTCAGTCAGAATCTGAGATGGAAGACTAGGAATTTCTTATCCATGATCCTGGCAATACTATAGGCAGAATGTCCCTGTTTAAACAGTCTCTACATATCTATTGGGTAATGAAAAGGTTATTGGCTAAGGCCTTGGAGCAGGCAGCAACTGAGATGGCAGAATTGGCGCACGAAGTCCCAAATTTGAGGAGGGAGTTGCGCATTATTTAGATCACCTTGGAGATGCAGGAGAAAAAGCTGGACGAGATCCAGTAGATTCTAAAAGAGGGACAGCAGCAGGGAAACAAGGAGATTTCTCAGAGTCCAGGGGCAGCAGCTGAGTAATCTTAGTTATGTTTTCCTTTTTGATGAATTTGCATAATATAGATAGGGTAGGCAAAGTTCAAAGTTTAGAGATAGATAGCAGTCATATGCATATCAACAGAATCAGAACTTTGAAAGATTATTTAGTATATTTAGCTTGGATAAACAGACTTTGGTCCTTTTATTTTTGGTCGGCGGTTAAAAACTTCAGGTGGATGCCCCACTCGGTTTCCCCAAGTGGGCGTGTGGAAGGCTCCACCAATTTTGATGTACAATTTTGATTTGAAGAAATAGAAAGAAAAGAGTATCACCTTTGCCTACAAAATATATATATA
>APFE031060788.1:29012-46325 GCA_000404065.3 Pinus taeda | reverse complement strand
AATCCATGAGGGCTTAGGCCCAAAGTGGACAATATCATACCATTGTGGAGATATGTGGTGTCCAGAATCCTTACATAAAGAGTTATTCAGTGACCTAGAAGAGAAAGATCTCCGGATGCATATCGAGATGGGTGACAAAGGGAAGTATAGTGTTACTGGATTGGGAACGATTAATTTTCGGAGGGATGGGGATCCACTCACCTTGAAAAATGTTATGTATGTGCCTAGCCTAAAGAAGAACTTGCTATTCATTGTCATTCTTGAGGATAGAGGCTATGATGTGATCTTCTCAAAAGGAAAGGCGTTCCTTCGACACAACCATGGGTCAAGTATAGAAGGTAGGGATTCAGGTGAAGAATTTCTATTAGATGGAGGTAGAGGAGTGTGTTGCTTTTAGCACAAAATAAAATAGGGTGTAGAGCTGAGACGTTGATGAGTTGTGGCACAAGCGATTGGGCCACTTTCATCATGGAGCTTTGAAGATATTTTAGCATATCGCTACCAGTATTCCCAAAGGTATGCTTGAGCAAGTTGATACATGAAAGGGGTGTAGTTTGGGAAAATACACCAAGTCTTCCTTTCACGACATAAACAGTTGAACGGAGGCTATTTTGGAGTGATTCCATTCATATGTGTGTGGACCATTCTTGACAACATCCATGGCCAAACATAGGTATTATGTTGTATTTTTTTATGACTATTCTCATAAATGCGGGTTATGTTTCATGCGGAAAAAGGATCAAAATTTCATAAAGTTTTGTGATTTTAAAGAATTGGTGGAGAAAGAGTCGGGCAAGAAGTTTGAAGCTCTATGGAGTGATAATGGTGGTGAGTATGTTTCAAATGAGTTTAAGAACTTTTGTGCAATTGAAGGGATTAAACGAGAGTTGATGGCACCCCATAACCCTCAACAGAATAGGGTGGATGAGAGGAAGAACATAAGCATAATAGGGGAAGAAAGGGTGATGTTGCATGATCATGGCCTGCCACTACACTTGTGGACTAAGGCATGCAACACAACAGTTTATGTTCAGAATCGTAGCCCACATTAGATACTTGGGATGAGGACACCAAAGGAGGCTTATTCCGGTAAGAGGCCAGATGTTGGTCACTTCAGGATTTTTGGGTCATTGGTATATTGCCATGTGACCAAAGATGTGTGGAAGAAGCTTGAGCCTATAGCAAAGTTGGGGATATTTGCAGGGTACACTGATACACCTCACAAATATTGAGTGTACTTTCTGGCCAACAAGATGACATTGGTTAGCAGGGATGTTAGATTCGATGAGGAGAAGGCCATGTGAGTTTCCCTTGAGAGGGAGCTTGAGATACATGCAGATGAGGAGTTGTTAGCTCATAAGGTTGAGGAGCCTCAAATTTAAGTGGAACAACGACATGTAGAGGATCTGGGAGTGGAGACATTCACTCAGGCAGCGTCTTCCAGGGAGGGAAGAAAGCACACTAGAGAGGTTGACAGATCGTTGCATGATGCACAGGAGAATGTGGGAGCACCCACTTCTTAGCATAGGCAAAGGAGGTCACCTGAGAGGCACACTGAATACATGGCTCTTATGGGCAAATGCGTTCTGATAGATATATCTTCCTTTAAGGAACCAGTGCAACGACTAGTTTGGGTTAATGCCATGGTGGAGGGGTATGACTCCATAGTTTGTAATAGTGTTTGGGATGTGGTCTCAAGACTGTAGGAAAAGTTAGTGGTGATCTCTTGTTGCCTTTACAAGGTAAAGAAAGATGTAGATGGTAGTGTGGAGAAGCATAAGGCTAGATTTGTGGCCCGTGGCTTTTCACAGGTAGAGGGGATTTACTATGATGAGACCTTTGCTACTATTTCAAGGTACCTATCAATTAGATTTATATTTTCACTATCATCACAGATGTGTTGGAAGATACATTAGATGGATCTGAAGACAACCTTCCTTAATGGCATGATTGAGGAAGAGGTGTACATAGAGCATCCTGAAGTTTTGATACCTTCAACTGTGAGTCGCATGTGTGCCGACTCAAGAGAGCATTGTATGGGTTGAATCAAGCACCTGTGCCTGGTACACTATGATAGATAGCTACTTCACTAGGTTGGGATTCACGAAGAGTGAAGCGGATGCCAACTTGTATGACATAATGGTGGAAGGTATTGATCATTGTAGTTTATGTTGATGATCCATACTGACAAGTGATGATCAGTTGATTAAGTCTTGCAAGGAGGACCTTGCAAGAGAGTTTGAAATGAAGGACATGGGGATCATGCATTACTTTCTTGGCATGGAGGTATGGCAGGGAGATGGGGAGTTGTTTGTGTCTCAGGGAAAGTATGCTAATAAGATACTCAAGAGATTTTGCATGGAGAGTAGCTAACCCATGGAGACTCCTCTAGAAGGTAACTAGAGGAAGGAGGATGCTACTTCAGAGGAAGCAGTGGAATCTATTTTTTACAGGTAGCTTGTGGGTTCACTCATGTACTTGGTGAACACATGACCAGATATGTGCTATGCAGTTATCCAACTTAGTCAGGCAATGGTTAGGCCTACCAAGCTATATTGGAAGGTATAAAACCATGTGTTGAGATACCTCAGGGGCACTTCTCAATATGGATTATGGTACAGACGGACAAAGGGAGTGAAGCTTTAAGGCTTCACCAATGCAGATTAGGCAAGGATTCCATCCGAATGGAAGATCACATTAGGAGGGATCTTTAGTATTGAGTCAATGGAAGTTTCTTGGAACATCAGGAAACAAAGATCGGTTGCACTCAGTTTGGGAGAGGCAAAGTACATGGTTGTGAGTCAGGCAACATGTGAGGCCATCTAGATGAGGAAGATCTTGGTTGGCTTGTTTGGTTAGTAGATGGACCCAACTATGATTTATTGCGATAATAAGAGCTGTATCAAACTCTCTTAAAATCTATTTTTTCATGATAGGTCCAAGCATATTGATATCCGATATCATCATCTCAAAGATTGTGTATTGAGGAAAATTATGTTGTTAGAGGGCATTCCCATGGAGGAGCAAGATGTTGACATTTTGACAAAGGCATTGTCAAGATGTAAATTCAAGTTTCACAGATAGAGGATTGAGGTAGCTGCTGATCCCTTTCTTGTTGAGAGGGAGTGTTGAGAAACGGAAACAAAAAATTCCAGTTTAATTTGTCCTTGAATTAAACTGAGAATTAAAATCGAATTCTGTTCTCATAACAACTTGTAAATACTTAACTAAGTTTAATTAACTTAACCAGATTAGGAATTTCAAGTTGGAAGTCTTTTTGTAGCCATGTATATGTTCTCTCTAAGTTTTAGGGGTCCAGTATGAGTTTAAATTGTGTTGGAAATTAGATCACTCAGTTTACTGAGTTAAGTTAAGTTAAATTAGTTCCAAACTATTTGAGGAACTAATAGAGAGTTAACAGTCAGTTGGTGCACTAGTGCATCCACTATTGCTACTCCAGTTAACTAAAGATTCCCCCATGAGAAACTCATGCATGTCAGTTCTAAGAAAGACCCATTTGAGACTAGAGTGTAGGCACAATGTATTATCAGTTGTATTATTTACTGGAGTGTAAATATCATGCATGCATCAAAGATTGATCCTATGTTTGGATTGTGCAGTTTTGGAAAATATGAATTCCCTTTAAATATGGGCTATTCATCCTCAGAATTACGCAAGAGATTAGGGGCTTGTATGGATAAGTTTTGGCCAAGAGCTACTTTGTCAACTGAGAGAGTTGAGCATTCTTGTGCGGAATTGTTCTAGTGAGAACAAGATTTGTATCTTCACTCATATTTATGATATATGAAATACAGATAGCGAGGTTTTGAGCAGTGGCTTTCCCCAGATAAACTTATTGTGTTATGCGCCATTGAATTCTCTTCTTCTTGCTCATATTATTTTCATCAATATATTGGCTTCCTCTAGTTGAAAGTAGAAGTATATTCTTGTCCTGTGATTTAGTACATTACATGAGCTTGTGAATCTACAGGATTTTCTACAAGTGGGTACCAACTGCCTCGTGGGCCTATCGTACCACCATTAAATTATTGCATAAATATAAATCATTTCATATTGTTCATGGTTGAGAAGTTGTAGCACCTATTAAGTTCATCATTCCCAACCTCTTTATTATGTAGGCGACTTAGATGACAAAGGACTAGTCAATTGCAAATTGATTGAATGAACTATGGGAGTTGGATGAAGCTAGATTTTTAGCTGATTTCCAGAAAACTATTGAGAAGGAGAGATAGAAAGCATGGCATGAATGACACATCAAGAGGAAGTCTTTCAGAGTTGGGGAAAAGGTTCTCCTATATGAGAGTAAGTTTCTAAATCATTCTAGGAAGCTCCAAATGCATTGGTTGGTACCATTCATTGTTGCAGAAGTGCGAGAGTCCAGAGTTGTTAAGGTTGTGTAACTGGATGGGATTATATTGCTTGGTTGGGTGAATGATGCACACTTGAAGCCCTTCCACAACCCACCCACTTCTTAATCAAATTGGTATGATCCCTGAAAGGGGGTCGTAGTTAGGTTTAGGATAGAGTCAATTAGTTAGATTTGAAGTTTATTCAGTTATTTCATTTATGTCAGTTGTGAATAAATTTACTTGCTTCAGGTCTATTAGTTAGTTTAGTGCATCCCTCTGCAACTAATTATTATCGGGGGAAACCATGTGGCAATTGACTTGTCCGTCATAATCAGTAATAATTTCCAGTGTCTTTTAGAATTTGGTTTAAATCTCTCTCATAGTATTCCTGACACGTTCCGGTTATCATCTTTTTTGTTTTTCCATAATTTTGTAATAATTGACCATCATTATCATCCACCTTTTGATTTTTTGCGTTGTCTAGATCAGGCTAGGTCATAGTCATTGTTAATGCCATGATTTGAATCAAGTATAGAAATTTGTCGTATTTATTAGTTAAATGGTCTAATCACAAGAGTTGTGTCAAGTCTTTATATATGGTTTGCCTGGAAATTTCAATCTCTCCATTGAAAAGGATTAGGTCGTTAAACTACTCCAAATTCCCCTGGTTCTTAGTCCAAATCACACCCCCCTTTGTCTATTATGTACAGTCAACCAATTACATTGATGACTCGAGTATCCATAATTGATGTTCTTACCCCTCCCTCTGACCCCAGGGTGACAAAACTTGAAAGAATTTTTGGTAAATATGATAAGGCTTCACTTGTTAACAACAATTGATCAGAATCCTTCCATTTCCCTGTGATCAAGTGTGAAGTATTCACAGAGAATACAACCATACAAGATGGAAGCCACTCTTCCAGGATAAAAGAGGAATTCTGAGGATTATAATGGTCCATGATGATTAATTTGAGGAATTTACCAGTCTTTGACACTTCAAGCATGACCATGAAATGTACAAAGTTCCTTATCAGTTGGTTTCATGGAGGTTCCCTATGGATCGATAGGGAGTACAAAATACACACTAGTGATGAAGGGGCTATCTGCTATGGTAGCCATGGTGTCGTCTGCATTTCAGACCACCTCTAAGCACGGAAAGAAAATAGGCAAAAACAACTATTATACTAAGTATGCTACTCAGTGTGGAGGGAAAGGAACCACCATTGATCTGATAAACATGCCCTTAATTAAGTTTTCTTCTCACATAATTATCGGGAAGATCATGCATCATTACAGTAAGGGTGAATGCATTCTTTATACCATCTTTGTGGCGGAAGCCTATGAAAAAGGGGAACAATTGAATTGGTGCAGCTATTTGCTAAATAAACTATTTTAGGACTATTCACATGCCATATGGGTTAGTGCTCACCACAACACCACATGGATTTGGCCAAACGTTGTCAACCCAGACAAACTTCATATGCGTGCTCTTCCCTTCATTCTCTTGGAACAGGTGCTCCATAATGAAATTATGTCTTGGCCAGGTATCATTGACAAGGTCTGGGATAGAAAGAGAACATATTTTTTGGAAGGAATGTTGCCATGACCACTACCTAGCAATAGCCCCTCCGATATCGAAAGGAGGAAGCATAAGAAACACTTAATCTTGTTCTGAAGAGATTCAAGACATCCCTAATGTCAATCTGAAACACTCTAAAAGTTCTCAAGTCATAATTAAATTCTCTACCCTTGTTTTGTGCTATTCTTAATGTTAACCCAATTAGTACTCTATCATTCAGCCGATGGTTTCCTCCCTTCCCCTAGTGGGCCCTCATTCTATTACTGAGTCCACAGTCCAAGACACCCATCTGATTACTACCTAAACTCCCTTAGTTTTCTGAAAACTAATTCCAGTTGCCTCTCCCCAAGTCTTCGATATCACCGGTGAAGAACCACACTCTCTCACAAGCACCCACATCATCGAATAAATCCCACAATCCATCTCCATTACTTCCCCAACATCTTACAACCCATCACTCCACACGACCTCCCCCTCTGAAATCATGTTAGAGATTCTTAACTTTGGAAAAATCCTCAATGCTAAGACTGGGATGGAGGTGAATTCCATCATTCAATCAGTCACCGACACTTTCCATGACACCCTCCCTATTCCCACTACAACCATGGAAATAGTTACCATGCATCTATTACCCCTGTTACTAGAATCCAACCTTAAACTAGTGAATGGCCAAAAAATCCACTCCAGTCCATAAGGCTAGGAACGTATAAATACACTAACTCAATTCTCCAACTACATTCCTGATTCGCCACCATAAATTATTCCAGAGCACACCAGCACCCACACTATAGAAAACATACAAAGAGAAACTTCACTCCAAGGCTAATGCGAGAAGTCGATCACCAACGGACAATCGCTGAAAGCCCGATTCCCTCCCCTTACTACCATGAGGCCTGATGACCTCTATAATTGGTCACCCTCTTAGTTATTTAATTTCATTCAATTGGTTTCTTGCCAAGCAGAGGAACTACACAATACTTTGATAGTTGAACATGAGCAGAAATAGAAACAACTTCTCTCCATTGTGGTTGAGCGTGATCAACTCCTCCAATAAAAGGAAGCATTGTAACAATAGGTCGATGATATTAATGCCAAATTCCATGCTTTTTGGACTACCCTGATTGAGGTGGTACCAAATGAATCAGAGGATTTATCAACCTGCACCCTCTCATATTAGCATGACCACATCATAACTGCATGCGCTGACCTTTTTCATTAAATTGGTAGCTTCAGAAGACTCTCAAATTCATCCAAAGAGTACTCCCTAAACCAACCATTCAATATGCCACTGAAATTGAGCAGAATATTACCGATGTGGCTTCTCTGAAGGCCTCCCTTAATTAGTCTACTAGGGAGGTGCAAGAAATCTTCGCTCATGATCATGATTGGTATGAGTTCCTTGCCAAGAAAAATCAACCAATTTATGTTCTGCGTTAATAGGCTCACCAATTATTTAACGAAGTCTTAATTACACCTAACTTCAACCAACAAAAGGATCTATTTGCATAGACTAATTTTCTCAAGAAGCAGATCCAACATATTAAGGATGATTCTTGAGCCACCAAGGCTCTACTCCACAACCTCAAACCACCAACACAGGTCCATTTTCAGAAGTAATGGTAGCTCAACATAGACGTAGATACTCAGTGGGATTCCATCATGAATACCTGACTCACTCAACTGACAGGTGAACTTACCACCCCATTTCTTGAGAAATTCATTACTCTATTGGATTCCTCATGGTTGTCCCTTGCTAAATATACCCAATTTAAGAATGAAGCCTTCTAATCTATCCCAAACTTGGCTCTTTCATTTGAATGAGAACCTACAACACACTAAAGAACAATTCAAGAAGAAGCAAGACAAGAAGGAGCCCCACAACAATAAGAATAAACAACAACATCAGCCAACGATTGACTTGAGGATGAGTCAATCGATTATGATCGGGGCTTGTTGGGTCCTTCGTTTTGGGGGATAAAATTTTTGACACATTTTGACCGAAGGGCAGTTGTGGAGGAAACAACTGAGGGAAAGAGAGAAAATCCACCAAAATTAGTCAAACACTGAAGTTGGAAAGAAGAATATATGAGGAAATGAAAGCGCAATCGAATCACAAAGTTCATCAAGGAAAGATGGAGTAGTCACAACTAAGTCACAAAAGTCACTAAGGAGGAAAGTGTGTAGCATCCCAGGAAGGCACTGGTAGTTCAGGGAAACAAAGTTTATAAAAGCCAAAGGAGAAGACAACAAGAAGAGGAGGTGAAGCTCATATGGTGAGATGTTTTCTCTAAGTCTATTGGACTTGGTTTTGTTATTTTTTTGTATCTATTTATGAGCTACATTGTATGATGATTATCGTGTTCCTACCTGAAGGGCCATAGTGCTAGAATGTAATGATGCTTTAAGTTTAATGGAAAGAGTTGCGGGATTGCTCTATGTTTATGAATGTGTTGGTTTGCATGGGCCTCTTTAAAATTTTACTATGCATGCATGTGGGCGTCATCTGTTTCTTTGGATGTGTTGCAAGTCACACTTTTCACTGGTTATATTTCATATGCTATGATTTCTAGAGTAGACATGAATGATAATCTTTGTGCAACTCTCCTTGATGCCTGGTTCTAATCCCTATCCTAGTAAGCTCGCAACATGCCTCGGGTGAGCCACCTTACTTCTCTTGAGTAAGGTGAAAATGTCGATATTATGCTAAACTAAAATAGATCCTTTGTTGGCCCTTGTGTCTAGACCTAGGATCTCTATATTTTACAATTTTCTGCAAGGAGCTAGCAATTGTAGAGGGCTTCAATACTAAAATATGAGGAATATCTCTTTTAACTTTTCACTGGTTTGTTATTCAGAGAAACATAAACTTCTTGATTACTTATTTTTTTACAACATGTCCCTTTGGCGCAGAGTGTTGAAGACAAATCCATATTCCTTTGCTCTATTGTTCCTTTTTTCCTTCAAATCCGGAGTTGTCATGTTTTCCTACATATGCTAAGAAATGTGATTTGTCTTCTCATATATGTAGCTTTCTACCCCGTGCCCAAGATTTCCACATTTGTAGCATTCGACATTGCTTAATAATGGTGCAAAGGAATTGCTGTATCTTACAACATTCTTATTAAATATGCTACAACTGAGAGCATGATTTTCCCTAGCCACTTTGTGCATTCTTAGGAAATTTCTACCCAACACATTTTGTTTTCTTGCATACCATCTACAATCCATGGCTTTATGTCCAAAATTATTGCAAGAAAAACAATAGCCATAAAATATTTTTTTTAGCAAAATATACCTATTCTTTGAAGGCTTTGTCCTTGAGGGAGAAAGGAATTTTGTTGTTTCTTCATGTTCCTTCCATGGCTATCCGAATTGCTTCCTTGAATTATTCCTTACTGTTGCTTTACTCTCTTCTTCTGCTCTCCTCATTGTTTCTTTTTAGCATTTCGCTGCTATCATTTCTTCTCTTGTTGTTGATGATTTCCTCGCTGCTATTGTTTCCAAAAAAATCCTTTTCCCTTGTTGTTGTAGGAACCTCCAACTTCCTTTATAGTCACAAATTGACCCTTTAACCTTTGTTTCCTTGGAGCTTGATTCTTCTTTGAGACCCAAACCAACCTTAATGAGAGGGGATTGTTTCTTAGAAAGTATCTCATTCAAGGCATTTATGCTCTCCATGAGCTTTTGATACTGATACAACTCTTTTCTTTTCTTTGAGACTACTTCAACTTGTAGTCTATCATAGTGAGCTTCTCTTAAATTTAGCTGAATAGTTAACATCATATTCAATATTCTAGCATATTCTTGTTGAGCATTTAAATCTACAGTTATTTTTCTCAACTTCTGATTGTCAAGCTCATATACGTGCAATTGATCCTCTTTCTTGAGATTTGTTTATAATATCTCCTTGATATCTTTTAAAGTAGAGATCATCTTCCTCATAAAATAGATCCTTCCATATAGATCATTTTCTTCAGTCTCCAAGGTGCTAGCTGAGCGACCACAAAGATCCAAATTATTCTTTATGTCAATGGAGTCTTCCACATGTCTAAGGATCATTCCATATTCATCAATACTAGATATACTCCTATCCCATTCATGGTATATACTCTCTTCTTCTTCAGAGGATCCCTAATTTTCTATTGCTACTAAAGTAGGTCTATTTACATCGCTACTCGATGTATTTATATCATTCTCTTCAAAAAATTATATTTAACATTTAGAAGATAATGACCTATCTTATTACATTTATCACAGAGAAATAGTGTATCTTCTGAGTAGCATGGCCTCTCATCTAATGAACAAAAAACTAGTGCATTAAGAGGAAGATATTCAATCTCCTCAACATCTATTTTCTGGAATGATTTCTTCAACTTCTTCCTTCTCTTCTTATGTTTATCATTTCTAGCGCCAACATATACATGTTTTGGTTCACTACTTGAGCATAAAGGTTCTTCAGCCTTCTCTTGAGCCACATTTTTATATCCTCCATAGAGACATTGCAATTTTTCCAACATTTCCATTTCTTACTCATAATGCCTTACTTTATCAGCATCTCTCTTAGAAAACCCTTTCATGATAATCTCCTTGGCTTCTCCATTATGATTTCCCTTTTCTCCATCCCATAGGGAGCACCATAGATCAACATCCAAAGCCATTAAATAGGGTTCCATTCTAACCTTCTAGAGTACATACTCTACTCCATTAAAAAATAGGATTCCTTCTAGTGTAAGCGAAGTTTGATTAGCCATTACTTCCCATTGATTTTCATTTGAGTGGTTAAGTTGTTCCTGAAGGAACCAAGATTTGATATGAATTGTTGGAAACAATGTTAATACTGAGGGGTGGGTGAACTAGTATTAAGGCTAAATTTTTACCTTTTGTGCTAAGTTATACTTTTCACATTTAAACTTGGCAACTATTTGTGTGATCATTACAAAATATCATAACAACAACATAAATAAACACATGAACACAAACACCAAAAGCAACAAACACATGAGACACAAAGGTTTGACATGGAAATCTTGCTTGCTATTTGATGTAAATATGAGCTCCTACTCTATTACATCAATGTTTGTGATCCATAACTCACAGGAAGCACTAAATCCCCTTGATTATTTTCTAGCACCCACTAGGCAGAAGCACCAACTCCATTCTTCTGCAAACACCTGATCAGCTTACCATGAAGCACCAACTTCATGGATTTATGCAAGCACCCACTTGAAGGAAGCACCCAACTCTAATATCTCCTCAAACACCCACTTGATGAAAGAACCAACTCCCTAGTTTGCAAGCGCCACCCCACACTCAAAAGGAAATCAATATACACTATAAATGGCAACCTCTTTGCATATTTTTAGCTCTCTTTTCTCCTTTGTATAATTCACTTTACACAACCCTTGCAACACTCTATCTTCTGCTCACTCTAGACACCCTGTAGCAAAATATAGTTCTCTACTCTCAACCCTCTACACTAGACACACACTAGAGCCCCTTTTGTTCCAAAGGATCTCTGAGCCTCTCACTAAACCCTAGGCGCACTTGGCCCCTTTTCAGAAGCACTACCTCACAGAGCTCCTCTTGGCTCGCTCAATAATGTTGCAATCCTAGTTTTTTTCCTCTACTGCATAGGGAACAATGCAGTCTCTATTGTCATTCATGATGCCTAAACATGTAGTTCTGGATGGATTCCCATACTTCATAGGATAGGTTTTCCTGATCAATATCTGCAGGACGATTCTCCATTATGTCATTGCATCAAATTTCTTGGCCACTACAACTCATTTAATGAAAATAATTGCCATTTTAGAGTCTCCCATACTAAGAATTAATTCTTAGACAAACTACACACCTTAACAAAGCTCTTCATTCTACTTATTAATTGATCACAGTGCTCAGCATGTACTTTAGGCATGACTCATTTGATCAGTGATAAATTCTTCTCCACCCAACCATCCCTTCTATTTAATTCTTAATGTCATTCAAGGAAGATCAGAGGTGGCTTGATTTTGTTTGATTCAAGCTCATAAACTCAATTTGTAGTTCGTGCTCCTTGTTCCAACAATTTTTGTAGTTTCCCTTGACATCAATTTATAGATCTAGTTTGCAACATGTTCTATGCTCAATAACAAAAAATGTGGCACAATGCCACATATAACATACTATCCCGATATGGAGGATATTTAATTAGAGTTGTTGACCCATCACCCAGTATCATATGTATGCATCACTTTGTAAATGGCCCAAAGTGCTTAGTCTGGGACATCATTTTTTTAAAAATGGCCCAAAGACCCGCAGTCATAATAACATACAAACACGTCACAGAAGCACCACAAAAATGCTCATGGGAGCCTCTATTTACTATATCTTCTTTTCATATCCTTCTACTTTAATGGTTCTCTACCTAAGACTGCATCAACCATGGGAATCCCATGAGCTTAACACACCATACTCATTAATTCTAGCCACAGTTTCCATAACAACTAGCCTAGTGGACATCAATTCCAACACATATGTTGCCACCAACATCAATGTTGATAAGGTTGACATCAATGTCAACACGCTTGATGCCACTGGCCATCTGGACAATACCAACTATCCAACAAACTTGTCAAATGAAGATCACACCAAGAGGCTTGACTAGACATCATAACATCTAGCAATGGCCCTTTTGAATATTCATAGCAAGTGATGAACCAAGCTAAGCATGTACATGTTGATGTCTCTTAATTCAATGTGAGGAAGGGGAAAATTGTAGGGAAGTAGAATGAAGAGAAATGATCCATAAGAAAAAATAATGTAGGTATTGAAGATCGACAAATGAATATGGCTCCTCACAAATCATCCACAAGGAACAATGAAGTAGGTTAATAAATTAATATGTCTCCTCTCAAATCATACATAAGGAACGATGAAGTAAGCCAACAAATGAATGTGGCTTCTCCAAGAAACAACTTCAGAAGGTCAAGATCTCCTTTTACATCCAAGTATCAAAGTAAGTTTTTCGGTTATTGTTTCTCATGCACCAAGTTTAGCCATAAAGCACATGATTTCTGGATCTATGATGTTGTGAGATATAGAGGACTTGATAAAGTACCTGTATGGAGGCATGTGGATCAAATAAAAACAATTCCCTAACCATTTCCACATATATTAAATTCAAATGTACATATTTCACAATGAAGGTCATATAGCACAAAATTGCAGACTCAACTCAAAATGGTACACAAGGGAGGGACTTCCTATGAATGCAAGGATATGGAGAAGAGGTCAAATGGGACCTCAATTAGATTTGAATCCTTAGATCTAATCCCATGGTGAGATCTTCTTCAAGTCCATTTTTCAAATCAAAACTTGAAGAAGCAACTCCATGTATGAGGGCAATATGTGGGACCATGACATTTAGATTTACTAGTATAAATTAATGATGATATCTCATATGTAAAGAAAGAAATAGGAATTAGAGAATGCAGAGATGACACGTACTTATCTATGAAGGAAGCATGGTATTAGAGGGAGATTTTTAAGAACAATTATGAACAATAAGAGACTTAAATTAGGACCATAGGAAAGTGCATGATCTCAGGGGGAGATTTAAAAAGTACATGAACATTTATGAGAAACAATGGAAGCTTGATTTGAGGGAGAGGCACTATCAAAATGGCGGCATAGAAACAAGAAGGTAGCATTAGTCATGCACACATAATCATCTAGGAATAGGTTATGGATTCTTTGACATATATTTTTGCAGGACCATGTTCACCCATGAACACAACAGTTTTCATAGACATCCATGGCCCTTTTCTATTGATTTCAAAGGGGGAGATTTTGCAGATACATTGATATAAAGGAGAGAATGAAAGTATCAATAGATGCAACATCTTTACAGGGGGAGATTTTTTGTTGCATGTTTGACATCAAATGAGCATCAATGTCTAATGGAGCTTCCATCAATGACAAAGGGGTAGATTGGTGCACATTGCATTGTCATTAATGACAAAAATATGGCATTGTTGTCAAAGGGGATGTCCAAGACAACAACAATACCATTCATGATGACTAAAGAAGAAGTATGATATTTAGGTTTCTTATTGGATCTCATCAAGTGAAGATAAAAGGATGTCAAAGTTATTCAAGTTTATGATGAAGCTACTGTGTCCTAATTATCCTATAAATAATATGGTTTGCATAGATCTCACCGACCTCTTTTCAAAAATATATCTTGCTTTGAAAAACTCCTCCCATATGAGAAGTTATGGTTGTTTGAGAATTCAATATTAATTGTGGACTCAAACTATGGGATAAAATCTAAATTATTAATGTTTTAAAGAGTGTGCACCTTTCAGGCACATCTACAGTCCATTGATTAGGTCAATGATGAATTTTCACCAAACTTGCATAATGTTTAACTAATTAAAGTGTGCATCTTTCTAGTAATTGAATGATTCTAGGAATCGAATGAAAAACTAAAATATGGAAGATTATAGGGGTTGCATGACCTTTAACACACCCTTTTCATCTAATAGAATGATGACACATGGAAAATTGCATAATTAACTTGGCCAACATGGAACAGTCACACATTAACACATGGTATGATGAAGTTAGTACAATCAGTAGAACACCTTAGTCAATGATGTCATCATGAGTGTTGTGGCGCCACTAGAGGCTGCCACGTGGCAAGAAATTTTGGCAATTTCTGATTATTGAAAATTCGAAATGTGGGTGACAAGTGGCACCCCTCAGGTGCTTCCACATGGTGTGATGACACAGTCACTTGAAATCATCATGAAGATGACTACGGACTCCTAAGGACTTGGTCATATTGAGTGGTATCATGTACCTTGGGCCTTGGCACATAATTTAAGGTTGAAGGCATGGTAATATGCAATGATTGTTGGTAAAAATGGCCTAACCTTTAAGGCATGAATTTAGGCCTGTGGTCAGTTTATTTAGCTCCGAGACAACATGGAATGCATATATATATGAAAAAATGATCTCGTAATTCCCTTGATCCTCATTTACCCACTTTTACAAGCCCTCCAGGCAAATGTGAAACAGAGTGCTACTATGACATGACTTGACCCCCTAGATAACCTTAATAAAATGGAGTCGACACAATGAGACCTCACTGAATTTCCTCAAGTGATACAAGACCCGTAAGGGCTAACCCACCCTTTCTGGACCTCTGTCCTTGAGACAACCTATCTTTTTCTAAATTAGAGCCCCATTCACTCCCTTGTCAATCCCTACAAGAAATTGAGAGTCTCTAGTTGCTCCCACAGGCCCTACTAAGTGTGAATGTAGCCTTTTTTTGCCAAATCTCTGCTAGCAGCTACACAATTTAAGGATACTTTCTAGGGATAGGACCTAGTCACTGCCCATTGATGAGTGTCAGTATTGCAATAAGGTTGCTGCAACTCCTGGGCTACCAGCTTTACTTATCAACCCAGGGTTCGTACAAACTTGGAGGTGACAGTGTTGTATGCACAAGTAAAAGTGAAGGTCCTTCCTATTGTCATTGTTCGTCCGGCGAGAGACCCCAGGGGTTCCAAGCTAGACTTCTATAGAGTCAGAAGAATCTTGATTCTTTAATGGAAGAAGAGAAAATCTACTCTAAGAGAGCTACTCGACTGCGGTAATGAAGAAAATAACATGTAATGCTAAATCACACCATATATTAATTAACCATTTAAACTACTATGCTAAGAAGAATTGCTAAATCAATAATAAAAAAATGCTACTATCTAAGCTACAGAAGTAAAGAGCATCAAACCATAGTAGTGTGTAAGAAAAAAAACTAAACTAAATCCGTTTTCACTTTTGTTTTTTGGCAAAATCAAGTATGCAATTTAATTGTTCTTGTGGATGTGACAGGTGAATGAAAGGTGATTGGGGATGGATAGAAGGTTTATGGAGTGGTTCGATGGTGTGGGAGGGTCCTAGGAGGATTTTTGTGATGTCCTAGAGGTTCCCCATCAATTAGGCCTCAAAACAGGCCGTTTCAGGAAAACCTATAGGATGTACTAGAAACCTACAGGATGATCCTGTAGGAATTACAGGAAACCTACAGGATACAACTGAGAGCTAATTGTGAGGTGTTGGAGATGTTGGGAAGCTTGGGAAAGGTTTATTATGAGTGGAATGGGGTGTTATAAGGTCTAAGATCACTCGGGAGTCAATTTCCAAAATAAGAGATGGCTAGATTCGCTCAATGTAACTAGGGGAATTTCAATGAAAAATGATAAAAATAACTAGTGAGGGTGATGATGGAATAAGAGATGGCTAAGGTAGATGAAGTGGAAGGTGGCTACTGGTTATGAAGTCTAGGTCTCCTCCTGAAGTACCTACTTTTCTTAAAACATATGTGTCTTCCAAGAATTATACAACAAGATACATTTTCATAAACTATAAAAGCGTGAATCAATTGCCTATATTATGCATGAAGAAAGTTGTTGAAGGGAATGAAAGCATGAGTGAGATCTTATTGTAGAAATGGAGATGGAAAAAGATGACAATGAAATATACCTTGAAACATGAACCACATACTAAATCAAAGACAACAAACTCCGAAGCTCATGCAGGAACTAGAAATCTGTGTTTTTGGGGCTGCTGAAGGGTCCCTTCCTCAAGTCATGGTCCCAGAGGGAGGAAGTGAGGTTGAGACACCTGCTGACAACTTTATGGTGATCCTTCTTCTCCTTGCTAACCTTCTACTTGAAAGAAGACACAAATGGAAGAAAACTATCACACAACCAATCTAATCTACACTGCTGTAATGGAAACACATCTACTAAGCAAATGAACAATTAAACTATGAATCTATACTAGCATTTATGTACAATAAAGAGGAGCCTTGGCTGCTCGGGTTTGGCCCTAACCCAAGAGCTTTAGCCCTATAAGATAACTCAGTGTTGGCTCAAAACAAAACTCATTCTTATTACCAAAACAATGGATTACATCAAAATTTGTCACAATTCTTGCATATCGAAAATAGACTAGAGCTTTACAATAAAAAAATTGAATCCTGCTAAGGTCCTAGGCCTTTCTACTTATATATCTAAAGTCTCCAATGACTTCCTTAAAATTAGGGAATCTCGTCTCCCAAACTCGAGATAAACTGGTGCTTTGTCTTTCACTTGCTCGACTGCCTTCTAGTCCTCATGATTTTGTTGTTTGCACTTTGAGCTGATGGAGGAATATTCGAATGGAGGGGTAGTAAATGTGGAGGATTTACCTCCTATAATCCCTCTTCCTTGTCCCATTCAAGTTTTTACCATGGTCTTTGCCAAAATTCCTTGCTTTTATCCTTTAATCCTGCATTAAATGCACATTAGACCACAAAGCAAAATATCCAACTCT
>APFE031060788.1:0-28617 GCA_000404065.3 Pinus taeda | reverse complement strand
GTATGCAATAAGTTATGAGAATAGTTGGTTTGACTAAGCTAGGAGGTGAATTAAGGCCCATATAATTACCCAATGATGAGGCTCATCATCACCCTCCTATTGAAAGTGTTTCTCATCCTCTGAGCAACTTAGTCAATATCCATATCCTTCATGGCTCTGGTAGCCTCTCTGACATCCCATGCCTCTGCTGTGGTCTCTTGTTCTTGTTCATAGAACCCTACTTTAGTTTCTACTTCTTCCCACTACCTCTTTTCTACTTCTTCTTTTCTCCCTTCTAGCATCCCTAAGAGTAGTGGTGGATTGAGTTTTAGGCCTATCTAATTGACCTTCAACCTTTGCATAGATTGCTTATACATAAGTGTCCTGTTGAGTGCCTCTCTCAACCTTTGAGGGGAGTGATATTCTCTTATCTTTATGTTGTGTGGCAGTGTGTTCCATCTCCTTAGGCAAGCATGTATACTATCATTTCCTAACAACCTAAACATGTCCTCGAAGTGGGAAATTGCTTGCTCTTGGGCAGCAAGATATCTAGGTGCCAGATGAGGATCATTTGCAATCAAATTAAGGGTATTGATGAGGGCCATGGGATTTGATTGTTCAGGTCTGATCAAAAGAGGTTCAATCTACTCTCTGGCCAATATTCTTTTCATCTCTACAACTTTTGACTCCTCATGGTTCATCCATTAAGCCAAATCCATTAATTGTAGGTCTCCTAGCTTGGCATCAGGGTCTCAAACATTCATGTCTATGAGGGCCATGTTGTGCAAATAAAACTCAGCTATTTTGGCCCTATCCTCTAGTGTACTTTGATCACAAAGAGAGATAAACTGCCTGTATTCTTGAAATGACATGGTTCCTCTCTGTGCTAGTGTCTTAATCTGAAACTGCATCCGTTGTTCTTTGAGGAAAATAGCATAGGATTTAGCTAGCATCCTGCACTGGATTGCCTCCAAGTAAAGGTTGGCCATACATGCTAGTTGGTTCTCTCCTTCCTGCAGTTGTCGCCTCAACCATGCATTTTCTCTCTCAAGTTGACTTCTCATTATAGCTTCTTTGTCCCTTAAGCCACTTAGCTCTTTGCTCATTTCTTTGAGTTTCTCTTCCATGTGCCTAATGTCTTCCACCCCCTTTTTATTTGGAAATCTGCATCCATCGGTGGGTTCTGGCCCTCTCCTTCTCAAGCTCGAAGAACAGTGGGATGGCAAATTTTTGAGGTATTACCCTACCTCCTTCAATAAATCGGTAATAGGAGTCAAGGTTAGGTTGGGGGTTGGGTTCCTTTGTCTCTAGGTCTTCCTCTTTAGCTTCTTGCTGCTCCCCTACCTTGCTTTCCAATTTTTGTGCCTCCTGTAGTTTCAATAGAGTATCCTGTAGGACTATTTTTGCTTCCTGTAGGTTTTGCTGTGGATCCTGTAGGATTGCCTTACCCTTTGAGGAAGTTGATCTAGTAGTAGGCCTCCTTACATAGGTGATAGGTGACTTAGGGGAAGGAATTTTGTCTTTTTGTGTAGGGGAATCTTCAGTCCCAATAGGAATTTTTGTTGATGTTTGTGGCTTCCCCTGTTTTATTCTTGTGCTCTTTCTTGCTCTGAAATATAGTGGGGTTTGCCTCCTCCTTTTTCCTTTTTGCTTGATGGGGGTGTTGAGAGCAATGAGGGAAGTTGTTGCCTCTCTCTCAGTGGCCTCTAGAGACACCCTAGGTGACTCCTCCTTTTGTTCTTTCCCCTCTATTTATTGTCTTCTTCTTCTTTGTTCTTCCTGTCTTCTTCCTCTTGTGGATCTTCATCATCTCTATCAGTTTCCTCCTTAATTTCCTCTATTTCTTCATCATCCTCCTTCTCTTCTCCCTCTTCTTCTTCAACTTCATCATGTTCCTTTATGTCAGATTCTTCTTCATCCATCTCATCCTTATCTTGCTCTGTATCTTCTTCTTCTTGTTTTTCCTCCTCTTTATTGACAGTAGGACTGCCATCATAAGTTAGGGATTTAATGTCATCCTTCTGGCAAGTCTTTGAAGACTGACCATGTTATAGGGATTATGAGGTTTTGGAGGGAATCTTCAATGAGGATCCTAATCAACTCATGGTGAGCCAATTGTTGGGAATTCCCTTTCTTCACTTTGTTGTTGGAGTCTATGAGTGATTGTAGCAAGAAATAGGGTATGCTAAGTCTTTGGTGAGGTGGTGTTTCTATCCCAAATCTTAATTCCTCAAGGATCCTAAAATGATAGCCATAAAAAAAACTATATCTACCCTCACATGAGATGTATTTGATGAGTTGGTAGCCTACCTCACTCCATGGGTATGGTAGATTTTCCCTCCTTACTCCATTTTTGTCCTCAGTGGGTTCTTCACCTTCTAAAAATAATTTCACTTTTGCCACCTGGTTGTCTCCTTTGTCTTCTTTTCTCCATGGAATTTCTATGGGAAGTGAGGTCACCCTATTGATGAGCTCTGAGGTGAGATCTATAGTGAGGCCCCTTACTAAAATAGTGGCATGGATTCTGCTGTGTGGAGTGAGGGAGTGAGAAAATTCTTGAGCCACCTAATCATCATACCCTGTGAATTTTTCAAAAAACCCCATCCATTTGTGTCTTGTAAAGATTTCAAGCACCTGGGGTGTTGTTGGATTCTTATGGTGTTTGTGAGCTCTCTCCTATTAAACCCTCCTGTCATCTTGCTGGTGAAGCTTGAGAAGAAAATGAGAGGGTTGACACAATTTTTCAAATGTAGGAGCAAAACAGAGTTAACTGTGTATGTAATTTACTTCTCACAGTTGCTAAATTCACTAGATTTTGGAGTATCCCTGGTGTATTTTCTTGCAGAGGGGGATAAAATTTTAGAGCCTACCTCTTTAGAATGGTTGTAGTGGCCGATTCTCATGATATTCCCTCTTGAACTCTTCCCTACCTATCTTGTAGACTATCTTTGTGTATCCTGTAGACGGTCTCTGTGTATCCTGTAGACTGGATCCTATAGGAATTCCTGTACAGAATGATGGATCTTTTCTTCCGGTGGGTAGCTTGGGTTATGAGAGCGACTTGAGTGAGGGAGTTTTGAGGAGGTGAAACACATGAATGCATGGGAAGGATGTTTTGTTTCCCTTTATGGTGATTTGGGGTGAGGTGATGTGCTAGCAACAAAGGTACGTTGACATTTTCTGACCATTGGTCCCCACCACCACCTCATCATTTCCCACTCCTCGTAATCA
Source organism: Pinus taeda (assembly GCA_000404065.3). NCBI lineage: Eukaryota > Viridiplantae > Streptophyta > Pinopsida > Pinales > Pinaceae > Pinus > Pinus taeda. The sequence continues at coordinate 25,407 of APFE031060788.1, read as the reverse complement.
ACTCCCACCTCGTAGATCCGTAGTTTAACCACTTTTTGTCCTACTCTTTCTATGTCTTTGAGTTGACTGTAGCCACGTGTGAGAGGACACTCAGTTCTGCATGTGTTGACTGAATGAAGGTGGCCAAGTTAACTGGCCACGTTTTCACTTATAAACCAACTATGTCGTAACCCTTACAACTTTTGACTACATGATGTATATGAGTGAGTGAGCAAGATACTTACATGTGGTTTCGATGCTATGTTGTAGTTGTCGAAGACCAGAGGTGCTGCTTTGTATATTTGCTACATGCCATTCTTCTTCCTCCTCTTGCTATCTGATAATGGTTTCTTTGCTTTTGCAGGTGTCTGTGGCTGAAGATCTGATGCTGCTATTGCTGTGGAGCTCCTAGATCATCCTAGTGAAGACTTGTTGCTAGTGTGATTCACATTCTATGGGATAGGTTGCTAGAGGATTTCCTAAAAGATGTCCTGTAGCTGCTTCTCCCTCAGAATTATTAATTCATGTTGCTGGCTATTGTTGTGAGGATGGTGTAATGAATGGAAAGAAGGAGTAGAAGTGTGTAGAGCAAAGGATACTCAGGTAATGCTCTTACTCCTCTTTGTTTTCCCTTTTTTTTCTTTTTTTCTTTTCTTTTTTTTTTAACTGGCAGAAACTGTTGACACTAATTTTTTTGTTTTGAATGGTGAGTGTAGGGATGATGATGGTGGATGAAATGAGGTGTTAGATCATGCATAGGGTGAATTTTAAGGACCTAAAAAACCTATCATGTGCCCTCAGATTGCTTCATATAGGTTTTCCGGGTCATTGTAATTCCTATAGGCTCATCCTATAGGTTTTCAGGGGATCCTGTAGGAATACACAGGATCCTGTAGAAAACACAGTCTTCGCATAAATCAAAGCAATGGAGTGGGAAAATGATAGAAATGATGGAGGGATGCATGGTAGGGAGTGGAGGAGATGAATATGTGAGAGGCAGGGTTCCTTTTGGATCCTCTTTTTCTCCTTGACTGTCTTTCTCGCCCACCTACAAATGACAATTATATATTTTTCTCTTTTTTTTTGTTTTTTATTTTTTTATTTTTTTATTTGGAAAACAACTAGGCTACCTCAGAGAGGTTTTCACCCTACTTGTTTGCGCTGGGTGCCTCAAGGGAGGTTTTCACCTAGGGACCTTCTTAATTTTTGTCTTTTTTCTTTTTTTCTTCATCATTGGGCCATCTCACGAGGTTTTCAACCCAAAGATGGGACTTAGACGCCTTATGGAGGTTTTCACCTGAGTCCTTATTCTTTTTTCTCTTTTTTCTTTTTTAGTGACTTGATGAGGGAGGAGCTGGAACTTGCTCCACCATCATCACTGTTTTATTGATATTATTAATGAACTGTTGTTTTGATAAAGAGCTCTTGTACATTTTCAATCGGTGCCCATTAACAAGCAAAGGAATGGCTTCTTCATCTATAGTTTTGATTTGCACTGAATCATTATCATGGCATCTTTCCACAACATATTGTCCAAACCATCTTGTCCTTAACTTGCCCTTGTATTTATACCTAGAATCATATAACAATTCATAATCCCCCTCCTAAAATTGCTTCTCCTTAATATGTTTATCATGCCATATCTTCCTCTGAAGTTGAACTATCTCTGTATGTAGGAGGGCCTGCATTCTAAATTCATCCAAGCCATTCAATTGGAACAATATCTCTTTTTGTGCATTGCTGAGATCGAAATCTAGTTGGGCTTACATCCTTAATGTGTTATATTCAAACTCAATGGAAAACAAGGCCTTTTTCCCATAGACCATCTCATAGGGTGTAAATCTAATGGTGGTCTTCCATGTGGTATTATAGGCCCAGGTGGCTTCAACTAGTCTTTCTGCCCAATCCTTCCTGCTACTGCCCACTACCTTGGTTAGGATGCCCTCGAGTGCCCTATTGGTCACCTCCACTTGCCCATTAGCTTATGTGTGATAGGGAGTGGAGGTTCTATGCTTGATTTTGTGATGGCTGAGTAGTTCTTCAATCATGTTGGAGGTAAATTGGTTGCCTTGGTCTGTGACTAGTTCTCTAGGGTACCCAAATTTGTAGAATACATTCTCCCTTAGGAACTCAACCACCTTTTCTTTTGTTGTTTTCTTAATTGCCTTCGTTCCATCCCACTTAGTCAAATAATCAATGCACACAATAATATATAGCTTTTTCTTTGAAGGAGGGTTGATAGGCCCAATGAAGTTCATGCCCCACTTGTCAAATGGCTCGAAAGTCACTTGAGACTGCAAGGGCATTTCATCTCTTGGTGTAGGCCTTCCCATCCTCTGGCACCAATCACACTAACTAGTGTACTTTTTCACATCCTAATGAAGAGTGGGCCAATAATAGATTGCTTGTAACACTTTGAATGTTATTCTCTTTGCTACAAAGTGAACTCCACAAGGCCCATCATGACAGGTCAGAAGAATGTCAAAAACTTCCTCTTCCATGACACATGTTCTCAAGAATTGATCTGGGCCAACTTTGAAAAGATTTCCCCCAATCCAGGTGAAAGAGGTGCTTTTCCAGACTATCTTGCTCTTTTCTTTGGAGGGCAAGTTTGGTGGGAACTATGCTGATACCAAATAGTTTGCTATACCAGCAAACCATGGAGAGAGAACTGAAAAAGCAAACAAATGTTCATCTGGTAATTTGTCATCCACCATTCCTTCTTCACCTGCAGGCACATTTACCCTAGATAACAAGTCTGTAACAACATTTTCCTTACCAGGCTTATCAACAATGGTTAGATCAAACTACTGTAATAAAAGAAACCATCTTATAATTTGAGCATTCACATTTAGTTTGTTCATTAAATATTTGATTGTAGCATGGTCAGTATGCACAAATGTTTGATAGTCTATAATGTAATGCCTGAATTTGTTTAATGAATGCACAATAGCCAGGAGTTCCTTTTTAGCCGTTGTATAATTTAGTTCAGCCTTTGACAAGTTCTTACTGATAAAATAGATGGCATAAGGCAATTTTTCCTCTACCTGACCTAGGGTTGCTCCTATGGCTTTGTGTGAGGCATCAACATGAATATGAAAGGGAACAGCCTAGTTTGGGCCTCGAAGAATTGGTGCAATGGTTAACTTACCCTTTAGAATGTCTAAGGCCTCTTGACAACTTTTTTACCATATAACTCAGAATCTTTGGCCAACAACCCAAATACAGGAGAGGCCAATTTACTGAAGTCCTTTATGAACCTTCGGTAGTATCTAGCTAACCCTAATAAACTCTTGACATCTCTCTGCTTTTCAGGAGGTGGGACCCTTTGAATGATGGTTATTTTGTTCGGGTCCACCTGCAGTCCTTGCTAAGATATTGAATGACCTAGCATGGTCCCTTCAATCATTAAGAATTCACATTTTTCAGGACTGAGTGATAGGTTCATTTCAATGCATTTGTGCAGTACTTTTCTTAGGTTAGTCAGGGTTTCTTGAAAATCACAGCCATAAGGTGTAAAATCATCCATATAAATTTCCACCACATCATGGAATAATTTGGTGAAAATACTCAAGACTGCTCTCTGGAAAGTGACAAGAGCATTGCATAGGCCAAAAGGAAGGACCCTATAGGCAAAAGTACCCCAAGGACAGGTGAATGTGGTCCTATCTTGGTCTTCTAGGCAGATTTCAATTTGGTTGTACCCACTAAATCCATCTAGGAGAGAAAAAAACTTTTTCCCTCCCAGGCTGTCTAGCACTTGTTCAATGAAGGGCAGAGGAAAATTATCCTTCTTTGTGGCTTTGTTCAACTCCCTATAATGAACACAAATCCTCCACTTACCATTTTTCTAAAGGGGAGACCCACTCATTGTCAGAGATATGGTAAATGAATCCTGCATCTAGCAGATTTTGCAGTTCTTCTTTGACTTTATCTTTAAGAGTTGGATTCATCCTTCTTTCTAGTTTCCAGACTAGCTTGTAACCTTCTTTGATGTATATGTGGTGAGTACACACTGAGGGGTGTACTCCCTTCATTTCATTGTAACTCCAAGCGAAGGCTTCTAGGTTTTCCTTTAACATGTTGCATAGTTTCTCCTCTTCGAGAGTAGACAAAGATGGATTAATTTTCAAGGTCTTCTCTAGGCCGAATTCTATGGTTTTGACACAGAGTGGGTTGGAATTGGCCAAGCATAAGTCAATTAGATGATTGTTCTGGGTTTCCCTTACTTCTTCTTCTAATGGTAATGAACCAGAAGTTAGACTTTGGAGCAAGTGTTCCATCAAGTGATCCTCATCTTGCTGTCCTCCTCCCATGGTTGCTTCCAAAGCATAAAGTTGGGTGGAAAAAACGTCATCTTCTTCCTCCTCCTCCAACCATAAAGGTAAATCATGCTGTAGAGATGGTTGAGCAGGAGGGTATAGAACTAACTGCTTAGACATATGCCCATTCTTGATGGTCATATTCCCTACTCTGCAGTTGATGTAAGCATTGGTTGTGGCCAACCATAGCCTCCCAAGGATAAGAGAATAACCAGCAAGCTTAGCCTTAGGCTGGAGAACTAGAAAATCTACAGGGTACTCCTAGGAGTCAATAGAGACCATCAAATCCTCCACAATTCCCTCAGGGTTATTGTGGAATGATTTGCAAGTTGCAGAACTGTTGTAGTATTCCTTAATGACCCTTGGAGGTTGAGGTTGAGCATGGTGTCCTTGGTTATCACATTAATGTCAGCCCCAAGATCGATCAGAGTGTGTGGGACAATGGTGCCATTGATGTGCATATCTACTACAGGGCTTCCAGGGTCCAAATATTTTGCACATATTACCTGCCCCAATGTTAATTCGGACAACTGCCCAATGACATTAATGGTAGGGGAATCCCTTTTTTTGTCTCCCTCGATGCTTGAAGCATTTCTCCTTATCAATTTGTTGTAAATGGGAACATCTTTTATTGCCTCGAGAAGGGGGATCTTTACACATAGATTTTTCAATTCTCCCAGAAGTTCAGTTTCTTTTGGGGTAGGTTGGAGTGGTTGAGCTAATATCTCAAGAAAGGGTGGATTTATTTTAAGGTTTCCTTCCTTTCTTTCTTCCTCAACCTCCATAGGTAGAGGAGGAGGTTGGTTATCCGGAAGAACTCTCCCAGATCTCAGGTTAATCTCTTGGATTTCCACAACATAAGTTGGATATGATGTCTCTCCACTGTATACTTGTTGAGCTTGCCTATTTTTTGGGTTTGGATTTGGCTGGGTAGGCATCTGGGGTTGCTTGGGTGGAGCAAAGTGTAGGAGTAGTGGTTGGGTAGGTGGTGGAGGCAATAGAGTTGGGGCATTGTTGTATTGGGGTCTCCACCCTTAGAGTGGTGTATTCCACTGAGGTTGTTGTAGAGTGTAGGGTTGAAATCACTAGCTGGCTGGCTGGGAATGATATTAAGATGCATATGACCAAGGAGGGGTGTAGACCAGGAAGGATGAGCAGGGTGTCCCCAAGAAGGTATAGCTGAGGTTTTTTTGGGGTTGTAATATGCATGGGATGACCCTTGCATGCCCTATTGGTATGGTCTAGACCTAGGAGGTATCCTTTGGTTAATGTAACAGAGCTGCTTAGTGACCCCTTCAGCTTCTTGATATACAGCTTTGAGTCTGGGTAAAGAAGGGTACTTATCTGTGGAGTGGTTTTCTTCACAGGCCAAGCAAATTTCAATACAGTTCAATGGATATTCGTCTTAGGATGCCTCCTAGTGCATCTAGGACAAAACATGGCCAAGGCTCTCTCTGCTTCCTCTTGCTTCCTTTTAATGTTCATGGTGTCCATTTGCAAGGCAAGGGTTTGTAGCATCTCACTTTTGAAATCTTCCAGCATATTTCCAATTTCACCCTTGATGGATGAGTTGTAAAATGATGTATTGGCCATAGGTTGACTACCCATACCCTTTTTCCTAGACGCCCTAGAATGGTTTCTAAAGACAGTCTTGATATCCTCATAGGGTAATTGGTAGATATATCCTCCTGCTAACAAATGTAAGGTATCAAGAAGATCTTCTCTTACTCCCCTAAGTAGGACTAGCTTTAGTGACCTAGGGTCAAGTGTGCACCTAGCCCTTTGGTAACTGAGCTGGAATCTCTCTTTGTAGTCTTCTAAGGATTCATCCTGGCCTATGGTCATCCTAAAAATTTCTTCTTTAGTATCATTTGACCTACATTAGTCCCGATATTTGTTGTTAAAATCCTGCTACATCTGAACCCAAGTTGTGATGCTATCTCCAGGTAAGCCCATGAACCAGTGCAATGTTGCATCCTTGAGGGTAGGTGAAAATAGTTTTAGCTTTTTCTCATCATCTATAGAGTTATAGGTTCGACATATAACAACAAACTCAAATAGAAAAGTGTCGGGGTCCTCTGTGGTCAGGCCATGGTAATGAGGTAGGGCAGAGGGGCTTATATTTTTCATATTAGTGTCCCCATTAGTTTCCCTGATGGGGAAGGCACCCTCAACTCTCTTTCTATTCCCTATGTCATTTTGGTTTTCAGCCATTGGTTCAGTAGGAATGGATTCCTCTTCTTCCTCTTCCCCTGTAGTTTCTTCAAATATGTCAGGTTGCTCACCTAAATGTTCCTCCAATTCACATCCACCAAAGAAGAGAGAAGGTTGACTGTTGGATGCAATGGGGGTATTTGGCAAAACTTTTCCTAGGTTGTCCATATTCCTACGAGGCATGAAAGGAAATGTTTTTGGGTTCATTTTGTATATTTTTTTTAACTAGAAAGTACTTGGAGAAATGAAACTGCTGATTGAATGAAAATCATTGACAGAATGAAAAAGCTACTTGCTGAATTGAAATCCTACTTGCAGAATGGAAAGGAAAGTAGATAATGGACAATGAAAGAAAATAAGCAACTAGATTACTTTTTCATAAATAAATTAATGACAGAATATTGAAGACAAGAAATAGAAGAAAAGAAAAAAGTAATCACATTCTACTCAGACACCTCCCTGGAAACGACGCCAAAAAGTGATGGGCGCTAATATTGCAGCAAGGATGTTGCAACTCTTGGGCTACCAGCTTTACTTATCAACCCGGGGTTCGTACAAAATTGGAGGTGACAATGTTGTCTGCATAGGTAAAAATGAAGGTCCTGCCTGTTGTCACTGTTCGTCCGGCAGGAGACCCCAGGGATTCGAAGCTAGACTTCTATAGAGTCAGAAGAAGCTTATTCTTTTATGGAAGAAGAAAAAATATACTCTAAGAGAGCTACTCTACTGCAGTGATGAAGAAAACAACATGTAATGCTAAATCACACCATATCTTGAAGGCTAGAAGGTTTATGGAGTGGTTGGATGGTGTGGGAGGGTCCTAGGAGGCTTTTTGTGACGTCCTAGAAGTTCCCCATCAATTCGGCCTCAAAACAGGTCGTTCAAGAAAACCTACAGGATGTACTAGAAACCTATAGGATGATCCTATATGAATTACAGGAAACCTACAGGATACAGCTGAGAGCTAATTTTGAGGTGTTGGAGGTGTTGGGAAGCTTGGGAAAGGTGTATGATGAGTGCAAGGTGGTGTTAGAAGGTCTGGGAGCACTCGGGAGTCAATATCCAAGATAAGAGATGGCGATATTTGCTCAATGTAACTAGGGGAATTTCAATGAGAAATGATAAAAAGAACTAGTGAGGTTGATGGTGGAACAAAAGATGGCTAAGGTGGAGGAAGTGGAAGGTGGCTGTTGGTGATGAAGTCTGTGTCTCCTCTTGAAGTACCTTCTTTTCTTAAAACATGTGTGTCTTCCAAGAATTATGCAACAAGATACATTTTCATAAACTAGAAAAGCATGAATTAATTGCCTATATTTTGCATGAAGAAAGTTGCTGAAGGGAATGAAAGCATGAGTGAGATATTATTACAGAAATGGAGATGGAAAAAGATGACAATGAAATCTACGTTGCAACATGAACCAAAGACTGAATCAAAGACAACAAACTCCAAAGCCCATGCAAGAACTAGAAATATGTGTTTATGTGGCTACTGAACGGTCCCTTCCTCAACTCATGGTCCTAGAGGGAGGAAGTGAGGCCGAGACACCTACTGACAACCTTATGGTGATACTTTTCCTCCTTGCTAACCTGCTACTTGAAAGAAGGCATAAATGGAAGCAAACTATCACACAACCAATCTAATCTACATTGTTGTAATGGAAATGCATCTACTAAGAAAATGAACAATTAAACTATGAATCTATAATAGCATACATGTATAATAAAGAGGATTCTTGGCTACTAGTGTTGGGCCCTAACCTAAGAGCTTTAGCCCTCTGAGTTAACTCAGTGCTGGCTCAAAACAAAATGCATTCTTATTACCGAAACAATGGATTATATCAAAAACTGTCACAAGTCTTGCAGCTCGAAAATAGAGTAGAGTTTTACAATAAAAAATCTAAATCCTACTAAGGTCCTAGGCCTCTCTACTTATACATCTGAAGTCTCCAATGAATTCATTAAAATTAGGGAGGCTCAACTCCCAAACTTGAGATAAACTGGTTCTTTGTCTTTCACTTGCTTGACTTCCTTCTAGTCCTTGTGATTTGGTTGTTTGCACTCCGAGCTGATGGAGGAATATTCGAATGGAGGGGTAGTAAATGAGGAGGATTTACCTCCTATAATCCCTCTCCCTTGTCCCATTCAAGTTTTGACCATGGTCTTTTCCAGAATTCCTTGCTTTTATCCTTTAATCCTGCATTAAATGCACATTAGACCACAAAGCAAAATATCCAACTCTAACTCATCTCATAAACAAAATATAATCAAAAGTATGTAATAAGTTATGAGAATAGTTGGTTTGACTAAGCTAGGAGGTGAATTAAAGCCCATATAATTACACAATGATGAGGCTCATCACCCATGACTCCACGAAACTTTCAGAACTCATAAAAGTCATGAAGAAAATGCTTTTGATAACAAACTTGATCAAGGACTCGACCTAATATTGTCTAACCATAACTATCATGTTGTCAAACACTTCGTAAATATGCAACTTACAGGTTGTGAATGAAAGCATGAACATACGGAGTTGAAAACTTGTCTGAGGTTTAACAAGAAGGTCCACTGCCTTCTGACATTAGTTGTTATAACATCAATTAGATCTTGCATTCATTATTCATTTAGTTACAAGTAAAAACATGGAAAGAACCATGACTAAGAGCTATCAAATAACCATGCTTATAACTAGCATATAACCATATAAATAACAATGAAAGAACAACCATTAAAGCCACATAATAACATTACATTTACTCATCAAAAGAAAGAGGAACTTAGCTCTTTTTAAACACAGTCAAAAGCCAACCAGGTTTGGGACTTCCACATACCACCAGGCCATAGATTGGCTAAACCAAATATTTCTTTTAGCCGATCACCCCTGTGCCATATTCGAAGCATGAACGTGGGATCTCATGGGATAAACCAATCCATAAATAACCAAGGGAATATAGAGGTTGAACCACCTCCAACCTCACCATACCATGATCTCACCTAAACCGGTGTTGAGATCACAAAACCAAACCAAGCTTGGATGCCTCAGAATTTCTTCTCCAATATCTTGAGGAATTTTCCCATTTCTACCCTCAGGCTTTACCATCTATCCCTCCATTACCCATCAAGGGATTCCTAGGCCTTTGGGAATTTTCCTGAGACCACCTCACCTGGATCCAAAATATTCAGGCATTCCAAAGCTCCAATCGAGAAGAGTCCCATCACACCATGGCTATCTAGAAATGGCAAAGCAAGGTGAAAAACCATGTCGAACCCCAAAAAAATCCATGCCAATGACAACAAAAGAACCAAATACCAACATGCACATACCATGCACGTCATAACCAACTAGGAAATCATACATGCAACATGTTACCTGCATGTATTCTTGCTGAAATTGCTTGATCCAACTTTTCCTTGCTGGATCCTTGCTTTCCTTTGCTTCCTTGTCCTTCCTTTGCTTTACTTATCCTTCCTTTGCTTGCTTTCTTTTCTTCTCCTCTTAGTGCTTTTCTCCTCTCTAAGACTAATTCAAAAACTAAACTAACAAAAGGCTACCAAATAATGATCTAATGTATTTTTATTATTGACGCCTATAATTTCTTCATTTTTATATTATTTTCCTTCATTTTCCTCCTCATAAGCAACCTGTGACCTTTCACCTTCCTTTTCTCCTATTTTCCATTATTTTCATAAATAAAGTGAAAATAATACCTTTTTTCCTTTTCAAAGCCTTTGCCATTGCCTTTTCAAATTTCCCCTTAGCCATAAACATAAAAGGTGAATCCCACTAGGATATTTTTCCCAACATTTAGCTTGTAATAAGTGTCCATTGACTGTGGTCTTATTTTTCCTTTATTGACTTTTATTACATAAAATTTTAACCTGGGGTTGTTATAGACCCATCCCCCTCAGGGGAACACCGTCCTCGATGTTTTGTGACACCTACAACCAGTAAAACTACTAAAAATAAAAACATACTACCCATGGATCTTTATAACCCAGCTCATTGTAGCATTTACAATGAAAAACTAGCTCAAAAGAAAAACCATCATGACAAACATGACAACATGACAACCATACCGCTTATTGGAGTTTTATAACACATCCCATTGCGGTATTTACAATAACAAACATACATGATTATATACATATACCAAAACCACTTTGCTTCAACTAAAAGACAATGAAGGATACATAGCCCGCATTTGATGAACCATCTCCCATGTAGCTCCATCGGGCCCAAAGTTCTTCCACTACACTTTAACTTACTCGATTTCTATGTTCCGGAGCATGAGTTGTTTCCACTGCAATATGCACTGAGGTTCTGACTGGATTTCTCCTTTTGGTTCCAACTACAATATAGACCAATCAATAACATGATCAACATCCTTTACATATCTTGTAAGCAATGAAAAATGGAAAACATCACAGACTTTCACTTTCAAAGGTAGTGCAAGCTGATAGGCCACTGGTCTAATCCTCTCAAGGATCTCAAAAGGCTAGAAATACCATGGTGCCAACTTGGCACATGATCCAATCCTTAAGGAGGTATTCTTGGGCTGGATGCGCAAATACACACGCTCCCCAACCCGAAACTCCTTAAATGCTCTATGTTGGCCTGCATAACTATTTTTCCTATCCCGTGGTTCCTTTAGATTCTTATTTATAACCCACATTTCTTGTTCCATGTCTACCAACATGTTTGGTCTAATAAGTACCTTATTCACTGGATCACTCCAGCTGATGGGAGTGTTACAACTCTGCCCTTACAGTGCCTCAAACAAAATCATCCTGAGTGACTCCTGATAACTATTGTTGTAAGAAAAATCAACCAATGGAAGGTACTCCTCCCATCTCCTCTCTTGATGCATGACATACATCGTCAACATATCCTCTAGTATCCTATTGACCCTCTTTATCTATCTATCTGTTCGCGGATTATCAGTTGTACTAAGGCCAACTCTATCCCCAATCATGTAAACAATTCCTTCCAAAACTTGGAAGTGAACTTAGCATCCCTGTCCAACACAACGTTCTTCAGAACACCATGCAATATCATGATCTCCCTGAAGAAGACCTGTGCCACCTCACTATTTGAATAAATAGTCTTCATTGGAATGAAGTCAACCACCTTGATCAACTTGTCTACCATAACCATGCTAAAATCATGTTTCCTTGATGCCCTCAAAAGACCTGTAATGAAATCCATGGAAATGACCTCTCATTTCTATTATGGAATCAAAATAGAATGAAGAAATCCACTTGGATGCTTACACTCTGCCTTCACCCACTGAGAGTCCAAGCATCTAGCCATAAACTTTGCCACTTCCTTCTTTAGATTTAGCCAATAGTAGAACTTCTTCACTGCTATCAATATCTTTTGACATCCTCGGTAACATGAATATGGATTTACATGAAACTCCCTCAAGATAATCTTCTTGAGCCCACTATCATCTAGAACGTAAATCCTATCCTTGAATTTGACCAAGCCATCAACTGTGAGATAGTAGTCTACATCTTGGTCACTTGTAACCTATTGTAGCTTGTGCATAAGCTCCATGTACTTGTCATCCTATTTTACTTCCTGTAAGATTCTATCTTGTAAATATGTCCCATATGAGCTTACTATTGCAACATGGTTCAACGACACTTTCTTGCTGAGAGCATCTGCAACCCTGTTCTCCTTACCCTTGATGTATTTGATCTTGAAGTAAAATTCACCAAGGGCAGCCAACCATATAGCTTGCTTGGAATTCAAATTCGGTTGGTCAAATAGATATTTCAACCCATTATGATTGTTCATCAACACAAACCTCCTTCCAAGAAGATAATGTCTCCACATCTTCAAGGCAAGAATAATAGTTGCTAACTCAAGTTCATGAGTCACATATTTCTGCTCATTCTCATTCAGTTTCCTAGACTCATAGCATATCTCTCACCCCTCTTACATAAGGACTCCACCGAGCCCTCTCTTGAAAGCATCTATTCACACTAAGGACTCTTTATTTGGATCTACAATCTTTAACACTACAGCATTCATCAATAGCTACTTTAACTGTTGAAGGTTGGCTGCACGCTCCTCTATCCATTCAAATTTGTTACCTTCCATATACAATGATGTAATAGGATAGGAAATGCATGAGAAGTTCCTAAAGAACCTCCTATAGTAACCTGCTAACCCCATGAATGATCCGACTTCGTCCACATTGCTAGGTTCTTCCCACTCCATGATATCTCTTACCTTTTCTAGATCTATTGCTATGCCTTCCTTGGAGACAACATGTGCCAAGTAATGCACTTCTATCTGAAAGAAACTACAATTGCTAAGCTTGGCATAAAATTAATGCTCTCTTAGAAAACATTGTTGCTAAATGCTTGACATGCTCTTCCTCATTCTTAGAATATATTAGGATGTCATCAATGGATACAATAACAAAATTTTCCAAATAAGAGCACAACACACTATTCAACAAGCAAATAAAAGTAGCTGGAGCATTATTTAAACCGAAGGGAACTACCAAAAACTGATAATGCCCATACCTAGCATTGAAGGAAGTCTTGTATATTTCCTCTTCTTTGATGCGTACTTGATGGTATCCTGATATGAAGTCAATCTTTGAGAATACTCTTGCTCCTTTCAACTAATCAAACAAGTCATCAATCCTTGGCAATGGGTACCTATTCTTGATTGTCATCTTTCTTAGTTGCCTGTAATCAATGCACAACCAAAGAGTGTCATCCTTCTTCTTTACGAACAACACTGGTGCACCCCAAGGTTATACACTTGGCCTAATGTATCCCTTTTCAAGCATTTACTTCAATTGGAACTTCAACTCCACCAACCCCGATGTGCTCATCTTGTAAGGTGTCTTTGATGTTGGTGCTATTTTTGGTACCAACTCCATAGAAATGTCCACTTCCCTAAGAGGAGGAAATTCTAGAATCTCTGTTCGAAACACATCCCGAAACCACTGCAAACATGGTACCCCTTGAATATATTTTCATCCTCAACATCCTTACCCTTGTCATTGGAAATATGGAATGCAAACATCAAACATCCTTTCCTGCAACTGTGCTTAGGTTGCATAGCGGTGGCCATCCTCGCTGATGTAGGATTCTTCTTTCCTTGCAGAATTCTATATTCTCCATTACCATCTAATCACTTAATAGTTTTGTTGTAACGATCTACTTTGGTCCTATGAAGATAAAACCAATCCATACCCAAAAGCATATTGTATGATCCTATGGAAGTAAACTCAAATGTGTTTTTGTAGGCATACCATTCAACTCGAATGCACAAGCACTTACCCAGTGATGAACTCTCTTCTTAGTACTTGTAGCCAATTCTACCAACCAAGAATCTGTATGTACTACTTTTCTCTAGCCACATTTATCTACTAGGTTAGTATTAACGTAACTATAATTAGATCCAGGATCAATAAAAATAGAAATAACTTAATCACAAAGCTTACCATCCATCTCAATAATAGATGTCCAGCGATCCTCCTGCCTGTTGTCCACAACCGCATAAATCCGAGGAATACTATGACCAACATCCCCAACTATCTGTTCCTATTGAGCACTATAGACTTGAAGCCTACCTCCCTAGTACAATGGACAATCCTTCTTACAATGATCTTTGCCAAATATCTAGCACCGCAATGGTCCTCTACCATCACCTCTAGTCTGCTGCACTCCAAGCTGCAACCCATGCCCCTTCTCAATTGTATTGAATTTATTATAAGGAACCAAATTTTCTTTCTCACCTTCATCTTGAGGTATTTCTCGCTTCGATGGCCACTTCCCTTTAAATTTCTTATTTCCTTTCAAGGCACACTTAGGCTCAGCTTTTCACTTTGACTGGTCATAACAATGCTTTAGCTTCTTGATGGATTCCTCCAATTACCTAGGTTCATCAAACTCATTCCATTCTCTATATGCTGTTGGCAACCCATTAATCAACCTCTAAATCTTAGCCTTCTCCTCCTTGAGATATGGTACATATCTAAACATATCCAAGAACCTTCTAGTATACTCATCATCTATCATAGAACCCATCTATAACTCATAAAATTCCTTAGCTTTGTCATCAGAGTATCTCTCTAACAAGTAACTATATTTTAAGAGCCTCTCCACATCATGCCAAATAAACTCATCTTCCCGAATTCCCTTTAAATTCTTCACCAAATATCTTCTTTCCCTTTGAGACCGAAGGTGGCTATCTTGGCTTTCATGTTCTCTGAATATTTGTGCAATCTAAATAATTTCTTCATCCCAAGAAACCATGCCTCTGCATCTTTTTTCTTCTTCATCCCTCCATCAAATGTAGGAGGCTTCGCTTTCTTGAACTCCTCAGGTAAGTACTCAACCCTCTTATAAGGATGATGACAGTGATGATGTCTCCTAAATGAGGAACTAGAATGATGCCCATACATACTAGTCCTCCTGTTAGGTGTATCCAATGATCTGCCACCTCTATGTCCCCTCTATCCAACCTATATCTAGACCAACACCTACTACCATAGTCTCCATTCGTTTTCTCATCTTTCTTTTGATTGATTCTCAATTGTCTCTGTTTCTACAACTCTGAAAAGATCTGAAGGATCGCTGCATTGACCTCTACCTGCTTCTCCTGATCCCTTGCAAGTATTTCCTGAGCCTTAACCAACCTGTCATTGTCTGCTTCGTAACTTTTGATCTGTGCCCTCACGCTCCTCAATGTATCTACTACACCAGGATAATACTCTTCTCCTTGCTGCCCAACTGATTTGTAAGGAGATCATGGGAACTATAGTCTACCATTTTTTTCATAAGCTTTAATTATCTTCTTCCTGCAAGTCTACCATGCCAGGTAAACCAAATAGATACCAAAATCAAAACCATACCTTATTGTTGTACATGTGAGGATTATCTCATCTTTAAGATCAATCCACATTAGTGTGATACATATATAATTATAATCATATCAACACATCAACATAATAACAACATAACAGCTTAACAACATCATGCATGACCATACCAACTATATACCATGACACCATGCATGACAACCATAACCATGACAACATCAGACATTACCGAAAGAGAGCGTAACCTAGTCTAATACCACCCTGAAACCCCCCTTCCCTTCATTTAACCACTTTTACAAGCCCTTTAGGCAAGTGTGAAACAAAGTGCTACTATGACATGAATCAACCCCCTAGATGACCTTAAGGAAATGGAGTTGACACAATGAGACCTTACTAACTTTCCTCAAGTGCTACAATACGCCCAAGGGCTGATCCACCCTTCCTGGACCTCTATGCCTGATACAAATTATCGTTTTTTGAACTAAAGCCCTAGTCGCTCCCTTGTCAAGCCCTCCAAGTGACTGAGAGCCTCCAGTCACTCCCATGAACCTGCTTGAGTGCTACTATAGCCTTTTTCTGCCAAGGCTATGCTAGCGACTGTGATATTTAAGGATATTTTCCAGAGCTAGGACCTAGTCACTGCCCATAACTCCATGAAACTTCCAAAACTCATAAACGACGAAGAGAATGCTTTTGATAAAAATATTGATCAAGGACTTGAACTTATATCGTCTAACCATAAATTTCATTTTGTCAAACACTTGGTAAATATGCAACGTACAATTCATGAATGTAAGTTTGAACATAAGGAGCTGAAAACTTGTCTAAGGCTTAAAAATAAGGACCACTGCCTTCTCACACTAGCTATCATAACATCAATTAGGTCTTACATTCATTATTCGTTTAGTTACAAGTAAAAACATGGAAAGAAACATGACTAAGAGCTCTCAAATAACCATGCTTATAACCCGTATATAACCAAATAAATAACAATGAGAGAACAATCATTAAAGCCACATAATAGCAAGTACCGTTACTCATCAAAAGCAAGAGGAACTTATCTCTTATTAAACATAGGCAAGAGCCAACCAGGTTTGGAACTTACACATACCACCCGACCATAGATTGGTTGAACCAAATCTTTCTTTCAACCAATCAACCTCATGCCATATTCCACACATGAATGTGGGATTTCATGGGATAAACCAATCCATAAATAACCAAGAGAATCCAAAGGTTAAACCACCTAGACCATCACCATACTGTGATCTCACCTAAACTGATGTCAAGATCACAAAACCAAACCGATCTTGGATGTCTCGAAATTTCTTCTCCAATACCTTCAGAATTTTCCTGTCTCTACCCTCAGACTTTACCATGTATCCCACCATCACCAGTCAAGGGATTCCTAGTATTTTTGGAATGTTCCTGAGACCATCTCACCCAGATCCAAAATCTTCCGGCAATCCAAAGCTCAAATCGAGAAAAGTCCCATCACACCATGACTATTTGGAAATGGAAAGGTAAGGCTAAAATCCATTGTCAAAACCTGGAAAAATCCATGTCAATGACAAAAAAAGAAGA
Organism: Pinus taeda; assembly: GCA_000404065.3. Lineage (NCBI taxonomy): Eukaryota > Viridiplantae > Streptophyta > Pinopsida > Pinales > Pinaceae > Pinus > Pinus taeda. The sequence continues at coordinate 8,462 of APFE031060788.1, read as the reverse complement.
AAATACCAACATGCACATACCATGCATGTCAAAACTATCTAGGAAATCATACATGCAACATGTCTTTTTATTGTTGATTCTTCAAACTAAACTGAAAAAAGGCTACCAACTGATGCTATGATGTCTTTTTATTGTTGATTCGTCCAATTTCTTCATTTTTCCATTATTTTCCTTCATTTTCCTCCTCACATGCAACTTGTGAACTTTCACTTTCCTTTTCTCCTATTTTCCATTATTTTCATAAATAAAGTGCCAAAAATACCATTTTTCCTTTTCAAAGCCTTTGTCATTTCCTTTAGCAATTTCCCTTTAGCCATAAACAGAACAAGTGATGCCCACTAGGATATTTTCCCAACTTTCATCTTGGAATAAGTGTCCCTTAATCATGGTCTTATTTTTCTTTTATTAACTTTTATTACATGAACTTTTAACCCGAGGTTGTTATAGATCCAGTGTGACTTATCATTCTTACATCACACTATGCAATTGTTATAGTTCATTGGAATTTATTTTCCCTTGGTTTCAAATTGGTTGAGTGAAGTCTTTGTGGTCTAGTTTCTTAGGTATGTAATCTATAGAGGTAGCCCACAACAGACAAGGGAATATGCATAATTTTTGCACAGAGGTAGACCATGTGGACACAGGTGTCTACATAAGTTTTTCATCCAGAGGTAACCCATGTGGACACAAGCTTATACATAAGTTTTGCATGTAGATGTAGCCCATGTATACACGAGTTTTGCACAGAGGTAGTGTTGTAACCTTGGAGACAACTCTTGGTTGTAGGGATTCAGTGCCCAAGGTATCACTCAAAATCCATAAAATAATTTAAAGATTCATTGGAGATAGACTATTGATAAGTGCAATGAAACTTGAACTCAAAGATATATTAATTATGACCAGAATGGTCAATTTTGGGGGTTGCAAACTTGAAACTAAATATGATGGAAATAAGAAAACTAGAAGAATCAAGGTGTTAGCAACTTAAGAAAATAGAATTTAAGTTTTTGACCCCGAGAATGAAATAGTGAATGGAATTGGAAAACAAAGAATATGTGAATGAATTGCCTAAAAAAGATGGAACACAAATTAAGGTGCTCTATTCAACTATAGGTACCATATGAAATAAATGGTCATATAGGAAATTATGTAATTCTTATTAAAGCAATATTTTCGATACTTACATCAATTTATTTGGAATAAAAATAATTTATGGAACAATAATGCACAAATAAGAATGAAACAGACTACAACTTTTCTCAAAACTAGAGTCATAACTGATTTGCATTAACTTTTCTCTGAAAAAGGTAATTACATTGCAAAAGTAAAAAATTCCCAAATTTATGAACCCTTTCTTAGTGGTTCCTTTGGTCTTTTATTTTCCAAATGAAAAATGTATTTTCAGGTACAATGTAACTGACAAAATTGTCAAACTATCAAAGCAAAATATCTTCTAACTAGCTTTAATAAGTCTTTCAAAATATAATTTTTACAATATTCTCACACATGAGAATTTAATAATTCAAATAAATTAATACAAAATGAAAATTATAATAAGGTTTTTGCATCCTGGTTCCACGCATTTTTTGTTCCATCAGTTGTCTTAAGCCCATTATTTATGATAGAAGTCTGATACATCTCCACCATTCCTTTTCATGAGGATAAGGAGAGCCCACCATATCTCTATTTGCCATATCTAGATATGTAAACTTTTCATAATTGGGATTTTCAATAAATATATTCTTCACCTGCCGTAATAACTGAAAATCATAGTGCAGAGAATCATAGATGACATGTCCCATCAAGAAAGGAGGTAAATCTGCAGCACTATTGGATTTATTCTTTTTAGTAATCAAAATATTCTTGTAGACTATTTGAGGGAGAAAATTATCGTGTTCATCCCAATAATTGGGAGTTCAACTCTTAACATCTTATCAAATATATTATTGGATTTCGTGATGCTTCTCTTCAAATTTTTACAATATACATGGGCTTGATTGGTTAAGGTGTTCTTCTTTAATATCTTCCTTCCCTGTGCAATTTTATATGTCTTGTGTGCCACTTCCAATTCTCTCAGCTCATCCCAATTTCTATCATTAAGATATTTAATGATTTGATTAGATATATCTCAAAGCCTTGTGCATGACTCTCTCATTCCCGAGAGTTTCTACCCTAAACTGCATCATCTGAGCCAATTTTAGGACCAACGCTCCCTGGCCTCTTGGTGGACTACGTTCACCTATAGGTTCCTCCAATGTGGCCTACATTGATCACCTATATGTTGCTCCCCTTTGCACCTGTATTGATTCTATAAATTAGGGAAAATGAGAGAGAATCCTGAAGCCTCCATTTTGAGAAGCTTCCAAGATCTGTTGTAACCATTTCGAATCCTATCCTACCTTTGAGTTTCCATCCCTTATCCTTATATCTCATCCTCCCATCAAGAGTGGATCTCAATCGAAGATTGGTAAAAGGATAAGAACTCCCAACTTACCTCACTCCTCTATATATTTACAACCTTCCACATGCAAAGGGTTTTCTTTTGGAGAGTGATTCTACCATTATACTGTTGTTGTGAGAGTTATCTTTTTATGCATTTAGGGTGATTGGAAGTGTACTTTGTGACAAAGGAAGGACATTTTAACAACTTGGAGGACCTCTTCTACAAGATCAACACCTATTTATTGTTGTAATTCACTCCATTTGTATCAATACAAAGAGTTATTTGTTTTATTATATGTGATGTTGTTATTTCATGTATTTCAATAATATGTTGATATGTTGAATAAATTAGATAGATGATGCTACATAGGTCTCATAATTTCTTGGCTTGTGTTGTCTGGTTGTGCAGGTTCTAATTGTGGTAGCTAGAGCTAGGATTGGAGTATTCAAGCCAAATAAGTAGTGAAACATACGAAAAATTCCAAGTACATTTCATCCCTTCATCTACTTTCTTTAAGGAAAACATTGGTTCCTTTGCCTTTCCGTTGTTCTAGGTTAGTCCAGTAGACCTAGGGGAGATATTTCTATCTGCAACCATAAATTCCACATAACAATTTGTCGACTCCACTAGGGATCGTTGTATTCCCTTGGTGGTTTATTTTTAGATTGTGTTTGATTTACCTCTTTCATAGATCTTTTCTGCTTTAACCAACCAAGAACAAACCTAGGAAGTGACTTCATTTAGTCTTATTTGAATTTTTTGGGTTGGAATCCTCTTTCCCTAGACTAACGCACCCTCTGGTCTTTTGAAAGAGCATTGCATCCTAGCGAGGCCCTCTCTATGCCTACGTTACAAAGAACTGGTGGCCCTCCTACATCTTCGTTGATCCCTATTTTTCCCCAAAAGTTTCCTTGTTTTCTCAGTGTTGCTTTGATTAGCCTACTTCCAAATGACCTTCCCCGAGTCTTGAGTGTCTTGTGGTCTCTCTGAAGCCTCCATTTGGTTTGCATTTGTTTGTGATTACCTTTGGTAAGAATTGGTTTCGATTTTTCTTTGTTCTTATCATTAGGTCACTTGTAAACTTGTTTCGTTCGATCATGGATCACTTGGATGAATTGTTGTTCTAATCCTCATTCTAAAAAGTGCATTTGAATTAATTATTAGACTTTACATCTTATTTTTCCTCATTTTCGAAACTTAAATGTGGTGAAAATAAAAAATCTTGCATTGGCATTTAGGGTTTTTTTCATCTACATTAACTTCAGAACAATTACATGAAAAGGGAATTGCATTGTGCGTCTTGTTTGCTACATTTTCTATGTTGCATATTATTTGTCTCTTCCCTTCTTTAGCTAGATTTTCATTGAAGAGAAAGATTCCATTTCATCATGCTAGATTTTCATTTTAGGGCATTCAAGTGAATTCGTGGTGAGCCACGAAACTGAAACTTAATTCAAGATCAACTTAACATTTATTGAATCACCCTAAGGAGCATTCATAAAATAAACGCAAACACATAGAGGTCTAGGCTAGAGACGTGTTGTGACATCATTAGATGTAGGAGTTGTCATTGTTTTCCAGTGTTGCATCTCGGGGGTGAAATCTTGTTCCATGTATGTGAGTGTTTAAGATCATTCTTCACGTACCTTTGGGTATATTGGTGGCACTCCACGCATGTAAAGTATATGGGAACACTCTCATCGAAAGATTGTGTTAGACAACATTACTAAGGACTACACTCCCACGTACCATCGAGTATATTTTGGGAGTCTCCACTAGGTTGTTACCCATCCATAGGTAACCAAGTCAATCACCTTATACACCATGATACACCGAAATTCGGGGAGATTACCTACACATACATTAAGTCCTTCATTCTCCAAGGTGTATATTGCAATTTACGGTTTCTTGATAAACCTTTTGCCTAGTTTGCCCCTTTGTTTTATTTTGTTTTGTTAATTTACAAAATCAATTAATTGACCACAGAATAACATCCTTACTGTGGAGCAACTCCTCAATATATCTTAGGTCGCGACTAATAGAAATGGTTCCTAATTCCACCAATCAAGGAAACCCCTCTGACGGGAATCCTAATCCTTTTACTCCTTTTAGGAATATTGGTGCTCCTTATATGGAAATGTTGTCCCTTCCCAGATTTACCATTGGCTTTCTAGTTTGGTTGTTTTCGACCACTATGGTTCCGAATGTCCAAAATGTTTCTCAACCAAGTTCTCCTCCACCTAAACAATATCAACCTCAAGTTGATCATAAAGTTGACACTTTTCCTTCTTCACCTATTATTATTTCATCCCTTTCTGCCTCCTCACATGGTGAAAGTATAGATTCTAGTAACTAGGAAGCTAAGAAGAAGAAGAAAGGGAAGAAAAAGAATAAGAAGAAAAATAAGTAGGGGGACAACCAAGAAACCATTTCTACCCATGCAACTAGTATGGAAGAATCTTCCAATCAACCCCATAAATTTAAATTCCCTTGCATGTTATGTAAGGCTGACTGCCTCCTTAGAGATTGTCCTGCTATTCCCAAGGTATTAGAAGTGTGGTCCACAGGATCACATCAACCTTTGTCGTTAACTTTTGGAGATCATGTTGGTGACAAACCCTCAACTAACAATAGTAAGGTCCATGGGAAAAATGGTAAAGTCAAATTTCGTTGTAATTTATGTGAAGGGAATCATCCCATTCACCTTTTTCCTCATATGGATGAAGCCTCAAAAGTGTTGGAAAACCTTAGAGATTCTCAACCTTGACTCATGACTAGTTATTGAAAGATTTCTCCCACTCCTCCACTAGTTGATGAAGTGATTAATCAGAATCCCTCTCCATTCAATCCTACTCTCTTTGAATGTGAATTCCATGAGTCCATTCTTAACCAAACATTGGTTGAGAAAATGGTTGACTCAATTATGCCTTTAGTTGATAGTACCTTCATGGTAGAGAGTGAACCTCATACCACTCAGGTTCTTCTTGTTTCTCCAGGTTCAAATGAATTGGGGGATAGTTCTCCCGTTCCCACGCCATAGGGGGGAAATCCTTCCATTCCCACAATATTAAAGAGTATTCCTCCATTCCCGTAGCACAAGGGGGGAGTTCTCCCATTCCCAAGACACCCCCTCAAAGTAGCATGGTCACTTCTTTTGATTGGAGTTGACAGGAAATATATCATCTTCCTCCTTATGTGCCCTTCCGGTTCATAGTACATGCTTATAATGTGAGCATACCTATAATAGTCATAGATGAAAGAACATATGTTAGTATTTTGTCCTTAACTACTTGGCAAGCTTTAGGTTCTCTGTAGCTTGTGCCTGTTACCCAAAATTTGTTGGCTTTTAACAGAGGAACCAGTCAACCGTTAGGGATCCTTCCTAAGTTGCCTATTACTTTGGGAGGAAAGGTTGTCTATATTGATGTGATGGTATTCCAAGGCCCTTTTGATTTTAATTTACTCCTTGGGAGTGACTATGTTTATGTCATCAAAGCTCATGTCTCTTCATTCTTTCATGTGTTGTGTTTCCCGCATGAAGGAAGAATCATGACTATTGACAAAATTTCGTTCGTTGGTCCTAATTTGGCTCCCAATCAAATAACCTCCCTAAATGGTCCTTATATGCAAGTGGTATCTCCCCCGACACAGATTAATTATGTGGCAACCTGTTCCATGCTTGCATCTACTATTGATCTAGTAGGTGGTATGATGAATCATTTACTGGGGACATTGGAGCTAGATCTTTCCTTAGTTGAACATGGTTAAGATGTTCTCTTAAGTATTGTTTTCTACCTTTTCAGACTTGAGAGACTTGAGTGTGGGTATGCCTCCCTTAGCAAAAGGATGTCATGATGTAAATGTATTGTAACGGAAGATGATCTCGCCGATTGTTATTGATCCCGACTTGTCACAAGGTTAAGCACTTCAATCAGCATCATCTCTAACTTTTCACTTTAGAGGACACTCTGTTATAGGCTATTTTGTCTCATATGATCAATCAACCTCCGAAATGGACCATTCAAATCCTTTTCCCCTTTTACATCATCATTGCACAAAGCCCTATGCATGACTCTCTCATTCCCCAAAGTTTCTTCCCTAAACTGCATCATTTGAGCCAATTTTAGGACCAAAGCTCCCTAGCCTCTTGCTGGACTGCGTTCACCTACACATTGCTCCAATGTGGCATGTGTTGATCACCTACATGTTGCTCCACTTTGCACTTACGTTGGTTCTATAAATTCGGGAAAAAGTGAGAGAATCTGGAAGACTCCATTTACAAAAGATTCGAGGATCTTTTGTAACCATTTACCTCATATAAACTTTGAATCCTATCCACCTTGGAGTTTTCATCCCTTATCCTTTGATCTCTTCCTCCCATCAAGAGTGGTTCTCAAACCCAAGATTGGTAAAAGGATAAAAACTCTCAACTTAACTCACTCCTCTATATATTTACAACCTTCCCATATGTAAAGGGTTGGCTTTTGGAGAGTGATTCTACCTTTATGCTGCTGTTGTGAGAGTTATATTTTCATGCATTTAGGGTGATTGGAGGTGCACTTTGTGATAAAGGAAGACCAAGTCAACAACTTGGAGGAGCTCTTATACAAGATCAAAACCTATTTATTGTTTTAACTCACTCGATTTATATAAATACAAAGAGTTCTTCATTTTCCTATATTTGATGTCCTTATTTCATGTATTTCAATACCATGTTGATTTGTTGAATAAAGTAGATAGATGATGCTACATATATCTTGTAGTTTCTTGGATCGTGTTGTCTGGTTGTGTAAGTTCTAATTTTGGCAGCTGGAGCTAGGATTAGAGCATTCAAGTCAAAGAAGGAGCGAAGCATACGATAGAAACAATGTAAACTTTGAAACGGGAACTATAAACTCAAAACGGGAACTCTGGCCCAAAAACCCCAAAAAAACATCAAAACCAGTGCTAAAAACGAAAAGTGTGTATACGGGAACGATGTTTTTTTTTTTTAGGGGCCAATTTTGAACGTGTTTTAAAAATGGTGGTGACTACGAAATTTAGTACGAAATTTTCATGCAAAATATAGCTTCAAAACGAAAGTGATGCTACTGGAATAACGTTTTTTTTAGGGTCAATTTTCAAACTTTTTAAAAAATGCTAATAAAATCAATTTTTTTATGTCTCAAACAAAGTTAATTTTTAAGGAAAAAACACATTAATGTTTCTGGTAGAATATCATTTTTCTTTCCTAAGTATAAATTTAACATGTTTTCAACCACACCATGCTAGATACAAAAGAAAATGAAATTTTTTCAACTATAAAATTAAAAAACCATGACATTATGAACAAACTATATCACTCAATGAAATCAAAAGTCTTTATTTGTATACTGAATAAAACAGACATTATATCTCTAATTTGATATTGCATTGTAGATATTTAAAAAATAAAATTTATCATACTTAAGACATAATCCAACAACATAAAAATGCTTCATAACTTCTCATTTAACAACATATGGAAAACATTAATTTTATTTGAATATATGATGCATACATCAGTTATATAATCTATCTTAAACAATTATTCAAAATCACTCATATTTTCTTGCACACCATCACAATTCACATCTTCAGATGAGTGACTGGATGCTGACGAAAATGTTCCATATTCTTCTCTTTCATCAACTAGTGCCCCATCTGAGTCCACATGCATGCCCAACATTCCAGGTTTCAAAAGTCTTCTAGATCTACGACTGGTTTCAGCAGACTCCCATGTCAACACTATTCCTTCTGGTAACAACCTTTTCAGAATCTCTATCGTCTTGAAGCGAAGAGTTCCTCTCTTTGTTAAATTGAAGTCATAAACAAGTATTTCAACATCCTCCAATTGTAATATGTCTGTGCGGCGGCCATTTATATTTGTACCCTTTCTTTTTCTTTTTCCACCATTTTTTTTGTCAACTACCATCTCCGGCTTATACACACCATTGAATGGGTGTGTATTTGTGGCATACCAATGTACTTCAACACTTGT